>CAUJAO010000458.1:35882-58504 GCA_963082485.1 Eudonia mercurella
CAATACCTTTTCTCATTAATAAATTATGGTTTAATGCAAATTCCTGTCTTTGTTTTTGTGATTAATAACAGTGATCACAAATTTTCTGTCGTGGGTTTATTTACATGTGGGTTTTTGAGATGGTAGAGCAAGGCGAGGCACAATTAAAACTTTTTAGCTACAGGAAGATTTTACTAGGCCTCCTTAACTTTTGGAGATATTTTGACCTGCTTTATACATCGTCAACAAATCATAACTCTTTTACACCTGCTGCTTTGGAGATTTCATTGTGGTTTACAATACAACATGAATAAGCTATCAAACCTTCCATTTAAAATTTTTAAAACATAAGAAAACTAATATATAATAATATAATGCGAGCAGCACAAAACCGGTCGTTGTGGAGATCCTTGGGGGAGGCCTTTGTCCAGCAGTGGACGTCTTTTGGCTGAGATGATGATGATGATGATGATGAAGAAAACTCATGTAACTTATGTAACCTTCAACTTTTAAAACGGGTTAAGCAAATTCTCAGTAGTTAAGGATTACGGGTGAAGTGTGTTTCCACGTTACCCTATCCTCACTTATGGCAACGGCATTCGAGTGCTAGGTACCTCGTTGTAAAATAAAATAATGAACATTTTAATGTTCCACGCAGCTTCATCAATCGCTTGATAAGGTATTCATTCGGTTTAGGAAATCTCGACTATTTCAGTCTCTGGACACGAGACCACCCACATAATTAGAATCGAGTTTATTATCCAACAATTCGTATGTTTTTTCAATCATAAATAATCACGTCATATTTTTTTTGGGTAAAAAAGTTTTTTTAATAAATATCAATCATAGCAATATTACTAATTATCAATCGAATTTTTCCCTTATTTAAAAATAATGGTTTTTAAAAATATCTGTGAATTGACAGCTTTGTCTGACAATCTATTTCTGATATTGGTTATTCTGGCTGCAGGCAATGAGAACACTTTTGTTTTCTACAAATATAGTGTTCAAAGTTTTAACTATAAACTTCTTAATTTCGATGTCTTGTGTTCGTGTCTCGATATGAAAGTATCGGGGCTCGAGATAACACATTTCGTGAAAGGTCCCGGTACATTGAGAAACGCGACGTCCTGGGCTGGGACCGATATAATAATCAGCATGCTCTATATCGATAGCTAAGTCACAGATGAATGAATAAGGGCTAGTGGACGACTTTCGGTGCCAAAGATTTAATTATTTCACTAATAACAATTGACAATACAAATACAAAGCAAAAACTGTGTCGATGTAACACTTCGATTAATTATGTAATTGACCGAAGATGTAACACGATGTAAGGACGGACGTGTATCTAAGATGTAGAGTAAGAAAGTTATTAGGGTAGATTTGTAAATCAATTTTAGTTATTTTTTTAATAACTTATAGTTGCAAATTTGCATCGTTGAAATCTTTAATAAATTAAAGTAGTTTTAATACGCCGTCGGTGACAAGAGACTAGTACTTAAATCTTAAATTTGTTTAAGCGTTAATCCTGCTATAAAGCAGGATTTAATGAGTTATTTATAAAAATAACTCATTAAAATATGGTTTGAATTTAAAATGTATAGTTATATTGAATCTTATTTAAAGTGTATTTGCGTTATAGTAACTCATAATTTTGATTAAAGGTACATAAACGAAGGATTTTGATTGTCGAAACGTTCTAACATGTTCAAAATGACCGTCGACAGCTGATTCGGCAAACAGCTCTTCGATGTAATGTCATCTGAAGAACCAACCACCAATGAGAGTTAAGTTAGGTGGGCGCAACTTAGCTTCGATGTAAGTTATTTTAGCATTATCCTCAGGATTCATAGTGTAGTACTTCTAAAAAAACTTATTTTCGGTAACATGATCGACTGGCAAATATATTCATATAACCAACCGCAGAATCACTTTTTACCACTTTTTTCGAAAGGGGACGCGCTTGCGTGATACAATTCCCTTTAGAAACCCTGTGACGTTGTTTCGATCACACGGCTTAAGGAACCCTAAAAGTTTCTGTCCGCTCAAAAAGTCCGGTGACGCTATAAAGGCCGGCCATCAGCAAACTCTCTCCAAAAAACACTTTTTAAAAGCAAATCAAAACACATGAGTGTTCGTAACAAACCAACAGCTTAGTAGCAAGCGAACGTAGCTCTCAAAATTAGATTTGATTCAAAAGATGACATACCGAGAGTACCAACGCTCACTTTTAATCACTTATGCACTCCATTTAGAGGGCACAATGCCATGTTTCCTATTCCGGGGCGCGTTCTGCACGGCGGCATTGTGTGGCGCGCTGCATTTCAACTGCGTCTCCATTCGTTCTCGAGTCTCGTCTCGCCTTCGTCGCTATGTTAATAACTCTTCATTGACACATAACTTCTATGTTGAAACTACTTTTAGCACGAAGACATTCAGTTAAGTTTCTTCCTAATGAATTATACTTGGAAAAGGTGTCGAAAAATCTTTTTCTATATGGCTCTTTGGCTTTCGAAGTGGGTCTGAGAATTTGTTTTAATTCGAACTACCCTGATTGTGTTCTTTACCTTACTGTGTAGAACCTTAATTCGGAATGAACTTTTTTTATCTACTACCCATTTATACCGTCTTTGAGCTGTAGAGAAGAGCGCCTAAAGTAGGCAAGAAGGCGTTTTTCAACAATCAAATTTAGCTTTTCGCCCGCCCGCTACATCGCCGGCCCAACACCAGCTTCTCGTGATCCCGAGAGATCTTTGGAATATCCTCCCTTGTTTACTTCTATAAATATGGGAATCACTGTGAAAAATTTCAACTTTCTAAGTCCAAGGGCTTAGGAAGAGTGTTGTTGAGAATTTCAACTCCGTCTCCATTCGCTATCAAGTCTCACCGCCAATGCGATGTTAATAAACACATTACACTACATTACATTGACACATTACTTCTATGTTGTGTACTTTTCGCATGAACATACTTCAATTTAGTTTCTTAACAATACAATTTTGCAAATTCTCGCCCTCCAGCGACTTCATCGACCTAAACATCATTATCTCGAGATCCCGAGAGATTTTTGGAAAGTTTGCCCTTATTTACTTCTCTACATTGTGGGTTTGGAACCTGTGTGGAAAATTTCAGCTTCCTAGGTCCATGGAGTTAGGTTGCGTTGAGCGTGAATGAGCGTGATTTCAACTCCGTCTCCATTCGCTCTCGAGTCTTGTTTCCGAAGCGATGTTAATAAGTCTTAATTGATACTTACACCCGTATTTATAAACAGGTCATTACTTAGCAATTACTTTGTTCTTAGAAATGTCACTAAGATCTATTTTCATTTTATATACAAGTAACGTTAAAGTTAGAATAGAAGTTTTCTTATTCAATTAAATAAAAGTATTATCGTTATTATCAAATTCATCAATTTTATATTATTTTAAACATAATACAAACTGTCACACGGAATTTAACCTCAATTCTAGCTTGTCACTACAAATTCTTTGAGAAATCTAACTAGATTGCTTGAGTAAAGATATTGGTGACTATTGCTTGGCTAAGAATTCTAGCTTTTGGCGTTTCTAACTTCATCGGTTTACTAAAGAATATGAAATTTCACTTAAGCAATTACTTTGTTTCAGTATGAGCTTTTACTCATTTATAAATACGGGGGTTAACTTCTATGTTGAGGCTACTTTTATTACTAGGTAACTTTAATTAAGGTTTTAGATAGGTACTTAAGAAATTCTAGTTGGTAAATGGGTAAAGTTGGTTGGTACTCGTAATACGTAAATTCAAAGTCATCCTTTTGTCATTAAAATTACCTTTTGTGTACTCTCATTCTGAGACTAGTGCGTCTTTTATCTGCCCTTAGATCAAGTTAACGAAAACAAAAATTTGATCATTTTTTTTTTGAGAAAGTTGTTGATTGCCTCAAACGGTATTTTTAGCGTTACGCACGAAACTTAAAGGGTTCCTCAAGCCGTTTGATGTGAATACCATCAAAGATTTCTAGAGGGAATGCCATCACGCAGTATCCTACTAAAATCTCCGAGGGGTTCGGATCGAATCAAATCGGATCGGGAAATTTTTTAATAGCATTGACGTGTCCTCTCATGGTGACTAACGAGAGGAGTTGAAATGCCACACAAATTAGTTATATAACTTATCGTACTAGACACTCTTTCATCATCATGATTAGCTCATTTATGTCCCCACTGCTGGGGCACGAGCCTTCCCTATGTATGGATATGACCATGCGGGCCCAGTGCGGATTGGTGGTTGTTAACGATTGCTAATGCACCCGGGACCAACGGCTTAACGTGTCTTCCGAAGCACGGAGGAGCTCGAGATGATAAATTTTTGGTCACCCATCCGATGACCGGCCTTTGCGAAAGTTGCTTAACCTCAGCACTCGCAGACCGGGCGCGTTAACCACTGCGCCATCGAGCTCCTCCGCCATCGAGCTCCTCTTTGGCCTGGTTGTATAATGGCCTATGGCTGTCCCACTGATGGGCAAAGGCTCCATTATTAAAATCAAGTCACCACTACAATAGATGGTCTGGGTGCCAAGTGCGAGTTTCATTCGCCATTCGTTAACGTAAACGAGAATTTGTATGGCAAAATGTTAACTCTTCTCGTATGCCGCCAGGAGGCGCTGCTTCAATGCCATACTAATTTTCGTTTTCGTAAACGTGTTTGAATGAATACAGATAGTAAACAAAAGTCACACTAGGCACCCTGGTTGAATAGCGTTGGTGCATTCCATCTCGGTCTCCTTTCGCTCTCACCTCCAACCCGCGGAAGAATCGAGTGCATTCACAGTTCACTGTCGTTTCTTTGCGCACGAGTTGTAAAATGATGTGGTAAATCTGTCTGCTAACCAAGAGAAACGATGTCGGACTATTTCTAAAATTGTCTTGAACTAATTCTATGTCGATATCGTTATCCATATCTATTATTGAAAGTTAAACACTTCGCAATTTGGTTGGACAGTTGGACTAAAATAGACTTCTCTTTCTTGATCTAAGTATATCTAAATATTTCAATCAGTTGTGACCTTTGGTTGTGATGATTGAAATGTACAAGTAGAAATTTTTATCATTTACCTTTTGCACTACTTATGTAGTATAAAGTTGGTAAATAAAAGTTCTATGAACTGTCTCACTGTTATTTTGTATAACTCCTCCATAATTAAACCCAGGCAAAATCCGAAACGCTTTGCCGACCAGGGTATTGAACTAAGGACCTATGGAGTTTGGGCCTCTGAACTATGTTAGGGCAATTTCCACATTAAAAATACGTGATATACTTAGTACATAAACATACTTTTTAAGCACTTGATAACTTCGTCACCCTTTCAAACATTGCAAAAAGTTTGACGCTAAAATTAATTTGCGAACCTAATTATAGCTATAAACGTCGATATACTGCAATAGGAGAAGCAGGAGGTGAAAGTTAAAAGATTTCTGATAAGTAGGTAAGATATAATCATTAGAAGCTTTACCTTATAAATCATAGGAGTAGGACTTAACACATGACACAAAACATTTTATAGAATACTAGCTGACCGGCGGACTTCGTACCGCTTTGACAGTTTCACGTTGACAGTTTCCATGACAACAAAACAAACAAATCATTTGACCGCTTAAGAACACCCGTATCCCATGATGGACTCCTATAGCAGCGCCACCTACCGGGTCCAATTGTAAATCTAAACCATTCTCGAATCCACTTGGACACACACAGAAAATTTCATTCAAATCGGTCCAGCCGTTTAGAAGGAGTTCAATTGAGTGTATGTTACACACGCACAGAAGATTTTTATATATAAAGATTTCATAGTATTAACAATATTATTCACAAAAATCAGCATTTACTTACCTATTTATTTAATGCTTTCAGCGTTTTTAATGTCTTTGTGACAATTCTCATTTTCGTTAACAAATGCCAACAAAACAAAAAAATTCATTAAGCACGTAAAAACCCAGCATTTAGTTATTGAATGCTTCCAGCGTTTGCACTTTCTTCAGTTCTTTCGTTTAGAGTTACTCGTAGACTCGTAGAACACACATGTTGGAGAAATAAATCCGTCTCTCAATAGCCGCCGCTGTTTTTACCGTCCGTTCGTTCGTCCGTCGAAATTTTATTGGTTTGTTCTGGTTAGCGTTACTGCGACCACACGGTCAATCGGAAACACAAAAGATAACACATCTATATACTAGTAGATACGTACTAACGTCAAGTTTCAGTATCTTACACTGCGCTCCACAGTTTATCCGCCGTGTATGTGCGTCATCACAATATTTATATCGATATATTGTACTGGCAGGGAGGGCTAATAATAATAATAATGTTTTATTGTTTTTATATTAAAATATTGTAAAAATCTAGTTTTAAAAAAGAAATAAAATAAAGAGAATAATAATAATAGTAAGAGAGAAGAAAATCTACCAATATCATAATAATAATAATAGTATCAATATCACCATTCCGCATGACGAGAACCTTGTGAAAGTCGAGAAGGACAAACTTACTAAGTACCTTGACCTGGCTCACGAGGTGACCGCTATGTGGGATGTGGATTCGACGATCATTGTCCCCATAGTCGTATCTGTAAACGGCCTTATAGCGAAGAGTCTCGACCAACATCTCAAGAGACTTTCACTGAATGGCTGGATTAAGGGTCAGATACAGAAGGCCACACTCCTGGACACGGCACGCATTGTCAGGTTTCTTTCTCTGCAGCCTTAATCGCCGGTAGCTTGAGTCCTGCTCCGTTGCTGGCGGTGTTCTAGGTTTAGATTTTTATAAAAGTTGTATTTTTTGTATGTTTATTTTACTTTTTATATAATTTTTATAAAACACCTAAATCTAAAATTTTAAATGAATAAAGAGTAAAATAATAATAATAAAGAAATTAAATAATAACTAAAATAGTAATAGGGAAAACCGGCTTCTAGCTGAGAAAAAAACAGACTTACAAATAATAATGACACTACATTCACCCGTAGAGCTTACTTTGTTACCTCTTATGTATGTACATAAACTTGTAAATAAATAAATAAACAAATAGGAATGATAACCTGAAACCATTCAACACGTTACAGGTGCATGCTCAAGTCTTACACAAACAGATTAAACACACAGACATAACCAACTAGCAAATATTATACACCAAAAATTAGCACACAAACACAATCTCATACAAACAAATATTCGCTATTATAAATACTCACCCCAAACTGTCATAGAAAACACCTCTTACAAACTATATTACGATCGCGCTATACTCACTGATAAAACCATACACTTCAATAGACGACATAACACTGCAAGACGAAACAAACAAAACCACTTACCTGATAGATATTGCAGTCCCCAACACCCATAATATCCATAAGACAATAACAGAAAAGATAAAGTAAAAGACCTAATAGAAGAAATTATTTGAATCTGAAAACAAGAAAAAGTGTAGGTATATCATCCACATACCACCGGCGTAGTACCAAATAATATCAAAAAAACCTGAAAATAATAGACCTGAAAGAGAATACAGTAAATATATTACAGAAAGCTGTTATCTTTAATACCTGCCGAATTGTGAGGAAGTTCATGCAACTGGATGATTTTGAATTTACCCCACACCATATACAAACAACACACCACACCCTGTAATCACTTGGTTTGTACCCGTAATTACAGAGAAAACCAGCTTATGGCTGGGAAAAAAACATACTTACGAATAATAATAATATCGTACTGGCTCCAGTGTTCAAAATTCAATTAAAAAAAATTCAAAATTCAAAATCATTTATTCAGTTTAGGCTACAAATGATGATGAACGTCATTATGCCATTGGTTCGTAAGTCTACTCTGGGCGGGAAATCTTGTACTGAGAAGAACCGGCAAGAAACTCAGCAAGAGTCCAGATCTTTTCTCCCTTACAACGTCAAAAATATTGGAAAATGCCCTATCATAAAAGGACACTTTCCGTCACAAATAAAAGCACAAAATATAAAGGACAATCACATGTAAAAAAAAAACACAAAAAAGAAAAAAGAAAGAAATAAAATATTGAAGTTTGCAAAAACATCATTTACCAGTTGAATTTTTTACAATGTCATGTTCGACAATGGCTTGTTCGACACTATAGCCAAGTTTTTGACACAATAACCCAGTGTTCGACACCACTTTTCGTCGCCAAAAAATATCATAGAATTTCATTTAAATCTCACTATATGACAGTTAGGAAGTCAGAAATATGTTGCTAACCCCTATTTTTAATAAGTAGAGGAAAAAACTGTCGATCACTGGTTAGTGTCGAACACCGGTGCCACTAACCCTACTGGAATTAAAATAAGCTAAGCTTTAATTGATGATTGTTGTTGTTTAAAATTAAGCGTGCGAATTCTTAATCTGGTCTCGTCTAATTAACTATTTTTGCTATTCATAAAGTTCAGTAAAGGCTTAAACTAAAATATATTATTAGTCCATGGTACGAGTATTGGAGTGAATTTAGTTACAATGGACGAATACGAGTATTAGTCTATGGTAACACTAATGTTTAAAAGTGTATTATGATCTTAATATTATGATACACCAGAGGTAGCCTTTAGCGCCTGGTCGCCTTTATGCTACTGCATCACACCTGCTAGAAATAAAATAACATAAATTGAAGTTCTTTAAAAAAATAAAAGATTTATTATTATTTACATATAATTTTACGCAAATATTGTTGCGAACAAATTACAATTTGAAAAAAGACAAAGTGTTGAAAAAATTCCACGAGCGGGATTCGAACCCGCACCCCATGACATGCTGCGTCAGGTGATTACACAACCTCAAACAATTGTTGCTATTAATGTCAATAAATGGAACACTCCTACCTATGGTGCTCAAACAATTGTTTGAGGTTGTGTAATCACTAGTAAATAGCTTATAGCTGTCCCACTGCTGGGCAAAGGCCTCCATCATTGAAATCGAGTCATGACTAAAATTGATGGGTAATGGCTTAATCACCACGCTTGCCAAATGCTGGTGATCACAATGGGCAATGGATCGAAAAAAACCGAAACACACTTTGCTCGACCTGGGAATTGAACGCGGGACCTTCGGGTGTCGGCCCGAGCGTTTTGTCACTGTGCCACCGACCACCGAGTCGTTGTAAGCACTAAATAGTACCCCAATCCTTGTCGTTTTTAATTAAATAAAGCACATTAAAATCATACGCAATATTATATCTAGTTTAATATAAAATAGTTTATTTTAATTTTTTTATAGATAGCTCGGCAAATGACTCCATTCTACCTGATGTTAAGTGGAAATGGAATGGAGACGCGAAGATAACTGATGCAGCGTGAAAACAAACGTAGCATCAGTTAACCTCACTCTGCCGGCCTACAAGGTGCTTCTTCACGCCTCTTTTGAAGGACCCCATATCATCCTATATATATATCATCCTATATATTTCTATGAAGGAAGGAGGGAAAACGTGTGATGATAGACTATTCCATTTTTTGGAGATGCGACAAAGAAACGAGTCACCAAATTTCTTTGTTAGTTATGCAGTTATATGTCATAAGTTTCTAAGTATATATATATACATATTCTATATCCTTGACTTGATCGAGACACGTTCACATTCCTGAATAGGTAAGTACATATTAAATAGACTATTAATAAATATAGCATCATTAGCCTATAGATGTAAATTATTTATATATAGAATCGTAATATTACAATGCTTCATAAAATGTATATAGTGATATGCCGAAACCAGAAAAAAATATATATATATAGAAAATAATAAAATGAAAGAGAGAAAATGGATGAAAATTAATTTAATATTTGATTACAATGTTCCCTTATGTAGTAGCAGTTCGAAACCAAGACTAATGAATAGGTGATTACCAAAAGAAAACTGAGAAAATGGCCGCAGTTGTAGGTACCTCCTCATTCTTCATCAGCTCATTTTTATATCCCCATGGGGCACGAGCCTTCCCTATGGATGGATAGGAAGAACGGGCCATAAACCACCACGCGGGCCAGTGCGGATTGGTGGTTGTTAACGACTGCTAATGCAGCTGGTACCAACGGCTTTACGTGCCTTCCGAAGCACGGAGGAGCTCGAGATGATAAGTGTTTGGTCACCCATCCGATGATCCAATGCTCTCGCAGAAGTACTCAGTTGGTTTACTGTTAATAACCTACAGCTTAATGCAAAAAAAACAAAATGTATCAAATTTACACTACCTAATGTTAAAACTGAGCCAACCGATGTTAGAATAAACGGTGATAAATTAGATTTAGTAGATTCAACAGTTTTCTTGGGTATCACACTTGACTCAAAACTTCAATGGAACCCTCATATATCGAAATTGGCCGGAAAACTCAGTTCTGCTGCTTATGCCATCAGGAAAGTAAGACAATTGACAGACGTTGATACTGCTAGAACAGTTTATTTTAGCTATTTTCATAGTGTCATGTCGTATGGCCTCTTACTGTGGGCTACAGCGGCTGATGTTGAAACTATACTTATTTTGCAGAAACGAGCAATAAGAACCATCTATAGACTAGGTTCCCGAACTACTCTAAGAACTATTTTTAAAGAAATTGGTGTTCTTACATTTGCATCTCAGTTTATTTATAATTGCATAGTCTTTGTGCATTGCAATATCAACTTATTTACTAAACACGGTGACATACACAATATCAATACTAGAAATAAGAAAAAACTTGTAATGCCACTATTCAGACTGCAAAAGGTTCTTGGCTCTTTCTTGGGGCAAGGTATACACTACTATAATAAAATACCTAGTACTGTACAAGATTTACCATTACATAAGTTTAAAAATCATGTAAAATCTTCTTTACTTAAGAAAGGTTATTATACAGCCAAAGAATATTTAGATGATAAAGCAGCCTGGTTATAATAAAAAATCCACATTTTGTTTTATTTGGATCAATCATTATACTTTAATATCTTAGCGCTGATATGATAGCCTTTATCAGTAGTGTCCTACAGTTTACAAACAATATTTATGTTGCGTTAAACAATTCATTGAGTTCTTATTTAGAGTAGCTTGAGTGTGGCATGCTCTCTTTATTGTCTCTGCGGTGGTGGCATGTGCGTCGGGTCGTTACATTCCCTAAGATATGGTTGAGTGAAGCGATGGCTGATTCATATGTCATACTCGTGAACGGGTGCCTCCTGTGGAGGCAGGTCTGCTCTTGCTTACTTATCTAATTTTATTATTATTGTACTCGTATACTTTAGCTTTGTTTTCTTAGATAATTTTTGACTTTTATTAGTACTGTATGACATTGTGAAAATTGAAATTGGTAGGTACCTGATGTAATTTTTGCAAAACTTATTATTATTTTCTTTTTTTTTGTATTTTTGGGTGTTGTGATTGTCCTTTTTTGTGTTTGTTTGTGATAGAAAGTGTCATTTTATGATAGGGCATTTTCCAATATTTTTGACGCTGTAAGGGAGAAAAGAGCTTGACACTTGCTGAGTTTCTTGCCGGTTCTTCTCAGTACAAGTTCTCCCGCCCAGAGTAGACTTACGAACCGATGGCATAATGACATTCATAAGAGCTATTTGTAGCCTAAACTGAATAAATGATTTTGAATTTTGAATTTTGAATTTGAATTTTGACCGGCCTTTGCGAAAGTTGCTTAACCTCAGCACTCGCAGACCGGGCGCGTTAACCACTGCGCCATCGAGCTCCTCGTAGGTACCTAAATTAATTTAATACCCGTACTTAGGTACCTACTACAATGTTTCCTAAAATGTTGTGAGGAAACGCCAAAGTTTTGGTACAGTAACGATTTTTCAATCAAGCACAGGCCACCTAAATAAAAAATTGCTGGACCTCGTCTGCTCGGCAAGATTAATGAGCAGCGATGACGATGCCAAAATGTACTTACATAGTGGAATTAAAGCACAGTAGGTCACCGTGCAAGCTGGCGAGGACGTGACCTGCCGTCAAAACACATAGCCAAATAATCATGCAGGTATATAAATATTTTTTGGTCTGGTGTATTTGATCGATGTTTTTGGTGTAGCGTTTTATAGAAAAACGTAATTATACTATAGAACTATGAAAAAGGTGTTTTTCCCTAGATTTAAGTCGTGTTTGTTACGATTACAATGCAATGCAATACAATTAACAAAAATATATTTATTCTTGTTTGAAATACAATATTATTGTGGAAAGTTTTGAAGGGCGAGACAATTGAAAAATATTGTTATTTTGCTTTTGTGTTAAGATAAGTTGATTAATTCTATTTTAGTTAATAATAATGTGTATATACGTATATTGTCTGATTGATATGATAATTAAAATTTTCTTTGTATCTGTATATATCCTTGTGTAAAGAAAGTACTTAAATTATATGATAAGTAAAAGAAGGTGCATAGAGCTCACCGGTTTGATAATATTTTTAGGTTCAAAGTTATTCTTTCAACTCTTAATTCAGGAATAAATGTCTCAATACATCATCGTTGATTAGAAATAACAACTGTAATACTGTATTCAGTAAATGATTACGTATGCGTAAAGATCACATATTAATTGTATTACTCTACATAATTAGAATCATTGATTAAATGTTAGAATTCATGTAACAGCCGTCTTCCACAATTACGTGAAAGTAAAACTTGTTGCAGCATACTGCTTGCATGCAAACTTCAGTAATGCAATTAATTACGTTTATTGATGAAAAAATAAAATAAAAAATTGTCTTCCTTTATTAAAAAAAAAACAAAAATCACATCCTATCAAACTACAAAATAGCATTTGGACAACGTGCTCTTTCTTCTTCCTACGCTAAGGACAATCGTGTTTGTAGCTCAGTTGAAAAAGCGTCGTGTGTTATGCCAGGCCGTGAATTCGAGTTCGCTTATGGCAAGTCGCCTTTTTAAGTGCTATTTTTAGATTCGTTCGGCATAGTTAAATATATTTTGAGGTGAATGGCGAATGCAAAACAGAAAATTTTAATTTACTATAACAACATAAGACTTAAAACAAAGTGAACGAAACTGCCGAAAGTTATTATCCAGTCAGGGCGCCTCACGCGACGCCCACTTATCTCACTTATCTTAAGGTGCTTAAGCCTCCCGAATTCCCCATGACTCTAAAATTTACGACCTGAGAGGTTTTAGCGGACGCGGCCTTATCTCCTTTATCAGAAGATATTGCGAGACGTCGCCAGCGAGACAGTAGTTGTCAATGTAATATCTAATTATGCTCGTTACATCGAATATATTGTTGGTAGTTATACGCGGTGTGCGAATGTACTGAATGGACGCATCGATGAGCAATCGTTGATAACTGTGAGTTGTGACGCGCTGTGATCGTGATGCCGACCGTTCGAGGTTAGTGCGGTACAGATTGCAAAGGACAGTGTCTAGTGCCCTGTGCGAGATTTATTTGCCATCGAAAACAAGTATTTGTTTGCCATTGAAGCAGCGCTTTTTGGTGACAAAGGAGGTGAATTAACGTTTCGCTTTACAAATTAACCTTTTTGTTAACGTGATCGAATGGCAATTATAAAACTCGCATTATGCACTTTTTTGACTGATTTCGGAAATGTTCACAAATTTTCGCGTCTATGTTGTCGTAATGACTTAACTAAATAAGTTAGATATTTCATGAGATTTAAAAAATAAATGTAATTTTTTCATCGGCCATGTTTGATAGCATTAGTCACGAAAAAAAATTGACACTTCTACTTTAAAAACAGTTAATGTCAAGTTCTAAATATTATATTAGTTATAAAACATAATTATTGAACACCCTAGAATATCGTGTTTGAAAACGAATCCTTTTCAGATAAAATCTACGCCTCGTAGAAAATGTCGTCGTTAGACGAATTCGTGAACTCTCCGGCATGGCTTGTCAAGGTATTGTGATTGTTATTGTAAATTGCCCACTCGAGATGATCTTGAGATTGAGTTCTAATCTTGAGATAGATATTAGATATTCATCCATTGACGATAGAGATTGTGTAGATATCTTTAATTTGTGTATCTCATTATTAGTCTTTAAACATTTATTTTCTGTGTCTTTTATGAGAAAATTCAAATCCACAATCGGTTCCCAGTACCGTAAACGGGGGTTACTTTGATCGATTTCAAAGTTTCGGAGTTGATAAGTTTTCAATAAGAAGGAAAAAAAAAAAACTAAAAATACGTGACAATCGGTTTCTTTGGATCTATGGAATTATTAAATGAAAAAAAATTTCAGTTACTAATTATTGAAAAAATAAATAAAAACTGCCTGATCAAAGTTAAACGGAAACTGGGGTTACTTTGAAACCATACAATTTTGTTACAGAAATGCAAAGTAAACCCGGTTATTATAACGTAAAAAAAAATTTAAAAAAATTGTCAATAGGAAAAAGAATTAGAGAAGTTTAAAAGTTTCGGGGTTACTTTGATAAATAATAAAGACATTGATTATGAAATTTAAACTTTAATAAAGATAGTAAATGCTAAAAACTTAACTTATTTTGCTTGTTAATAAAACTTTAAACAATTTCCAAAAATATTTCGTATTAAATTAACAAAAGGATGTTCTTAAATCCCACTTGAAGTACTTAATTAGTAGTTATATTATTCAGTCTAATGATTGCTGGAATGAGATCGCTTTATAAAATTATGAATTAAGATATTTCTAAAATATTTATATCGAAATTAAATTTGCAACACTCAATGCCGTCTTCATTTTCAAAGATTGACGGTTTTGGAAGATATGCAACAATGTCCTCTTTATTAATTTTCGATATATCATCTCGTACTAACTGGAAGCACTTCTTGTTTCCCATGGACTTGAAACCTACAGCGATCAAAGGGATCAAGTCTGTGATCCGACAAACGTATTTGTATGTTTTTCGGCTTCCTCTGGAATAAAATTTAGATAAAACATATCTCCCCACCTCCAGCTCGTCACTTTCTGATGGTGGCGGACTTTCGCTTTCCGAGTTTTCATTAATTGGAGTTTCATTTGGAGAAGTGGTGTTTGTAACTCTCATTTGAGGTTCTACAGTCGAGACACTTGCACCTGGCACAACATTAAGACGTGTTCTTTTCGGTCTAAGACCGCTTGTCTCTCCACCAAACCTTTGTTCTTTTAGGAACGTAGTAAGTACGCTTTCCACTTCCTTTGTGGGATCAGGTTCTACTACTACAGATGGAAGGCGTTTCAAGACCTGTTCTCTACACAATGGATATAGGCCAGTCGCTTTGAATGCACTTACCAAATTTCTCTTCACGCCTCCTGAAATATCGGAGAATGGAGCATGTGGTTTAGCTTTGAAATTATTCATTTTTTCCAATGCTTTACAAAGAAGTCTCGGAAATGACTCTTTTGGAACTGTAGGTAAACGGGGATTTTGTATCTTCCAAGTGGTCAGTATTTGCCTCCAGGCAGACTTCAATGGCCGAAAGAAGGCCACGTCCAGTGGCTGACAGAGATGAGTAGAATTTGGTACTAGACACACAAAATCGATCGCATTTTCCTCACAGAGCTTAAATACATCCGTATCGAGATGTGATGAAAGGTTGTCACCTATGATTACTTTTCTACCTGGCAAAGCTTGTGCATGAGGAAGAAAAGTGGTCGTAAACCAGTCGCGAAAGGTAACTGCATCTATCCATCCACTAGATGTCCGATTAAATCTGGAACCCTGGGAACAGCAGGACTTTTCGCAGCATGGCGCACCACGTGGCGCACCCTCTTTCCATGTATCATACATATGTACGCTTTTATAAATAATGTACGGTGGCAAAAGAACTCCGTCCGCTGAACCACATACCATGACCGTGGTTGCACTTTTGGTGTAGTTCATCACTTTCTCGGGATACTTTACCCCTCTCTTGAATATACCTAATTTTTTCCCCGGGTCGTCACTAACATTAGACTCGTCATAATTAAAAATATTTGAAGCGGGTACGTCTGCAATGGAAACATTTGTTTCTAGATTGTCAAAATAATTATTAATTGACTCGTGTGAGACGTTCGCTCTTGCTTTTTTTATGTTAGTAGCGACTCGCTTGGAATATTCACTTTTGTGCCTTTTTAAAATGGAGTAGGCCCAATCTTCTCCAGGCAAATTATTTATAAACTTGGACACTGTTCTTCCCTTTCTGTCAAGGTAAGATTTAGCTAAAAACCTCAAATCTAGGATATTCAAAGGATACCCCCAATCTGCACATTTGGCAGCAGATTTCAAGAGTGTTACTTCTTCAGCTTCACTGAACACTGTCTGAGCACCAGGTCTCTTTACATGTTTACCTTTGTATCTATTGTACAATGTTCCGTATGGTATTTGGTATTCATTAGAGGCAGCTCTAATTGAAAGATTCCCTTCAACAACCTGTTTGAGAGCCTCTTCTAAGCGACTTTCGGTATAATTTTTGTAGTCTCTAGACCCAAGTTTCCTTTTATAATGTCGAGGCATTATTCTGAAACAAGAGAATACCTAATTAATCGCATAAAGAGAGAAAAAATACATGTATTGCTGGATTTAGGGTTAGATTGATCACCCGGGGTTAAATTGATCACATGATCAATCTAACCCCATGTACCCAATCAATGACACCCCGGAGAAAAAAAAATTACGACACATGTTTAAATTTGAGGTTAGAAGTAACGAGTATTTTTTTCCAAACTACTGGATATAGTCTACATAACGCATTACATCTACTAATATTGATATATTGTCACTTACCCCTCAGCGTAAGAAGTTTTGCTGCGTAGTTTTTTTGACGTAAACAAGTTTGGCTTCAAAATATTTATTTTTTATCAGAACAACAACAGTTTCTCGTAAAGCACTAATGACATCTGATTTGACAGTTATCAATGTTGCCAGTTTAAAAAACACATATTAGAAAATACGTTCCGTTACCACGCAAATTGTATTTTTGTCTAGAGAGGAAGTTGTTATCAAAGTAACCCCGTGATTCAAAGTAACCCCCGTTTACGGTATTCGATTTTGCGTGAAAAATTTGGAACTGGGAAGATCAGTGCAGATTATGTTGAATACGCGGCTTCCTACGCCAATGCAAATAGAGTTCAATTTAATCTGGAAGTTCAAATTTGTACTGTCAAAGTGTTTAAATAGAACGATTTTTTGTTGCTAGTTTTTGATTTTTCTCAATTCTCACTA
Source organism: Eudonia mercurella (assembly GCA_963082485.1). Lineage (NCBI taxonomy): Eukaryota > Metazoa > Arthropoda > Insecta > Lepidoptera > Crambidae > Eudonia > Eudonia mercurella. The sequence goes on from CAUJAO010000458.1 coordinate 53,028, forward strand.
ACTCTTTGGAAAAACTCTGGTACCCTCAGCCTGCCGCATAACATAATATATACAGTAAATCCTGGCGAGAAGCCGTTCTTCTAATGATTTTGGAATCTAATCTCAAAATGAAACTTTTTGTATTCTGCAAAAGTTGGATATTGCAAAAACACAATTATTATGTAAAGACGTAAAACTGACAGATTTCCAACACGTCATTTTGAGTCGTTAGTTTCTGTTGCTCTTATTTATAATATATTAGCAGTCCGTCCCTGCTTCGCACGGGTAGACATTTTTTTAAATATAGCCTATGTTACTCAGCGCTAATGGAGCATTCTTTGGTGAAAGAATTGTTTAAATCGGTCTAGTAGTTTCTGAGTTTATTCGTTGCAAACATACATACATACAAAAATACAAAGGTTTCCTCTTTATAATATCAGTATAGATTACTCGCGACTTCGTCCGCGTGGATTAGAGATTTAAAAAAAAACTATTTTTAAAATAAAATATATCCTATGTTACCCGCAAGGAATGTAGTATTCTATCAGTGAAAGATTTTTTGAAATTGGACCAGTAGTCCCAGAGATTACCCTCTGCAAACAAACAAACAAACAAATTCACAAACTTTACCTCTTTATTAATACTAAGTATTAAGCTTTAAAAGTAAAAAGAAAATTATTTTTATTTTCGTCAAGTCTACATCGCATTTTCTTTATATTCTCTATGTCTACTAACGTGTTGCTGTCTGCCACTGAAAACACCACTAAGGTTGAATTTACACTTGTTAGTTTATTATTGCAAACAAAAATAGACTTTATAACATGGAAACCATTGTCAACAGTGAGGTGGTACAAATCTTACTTCCTGGATATTATAGTTTGTGGAATAGTTTCTGCAATAGGTATAGGTACATATTTATTGTCAAGACAAGAACAGAAAATATTTGTCGTCGTGACACAAGTGTTATTTTACTTAGACAGAACATAAATGCCATTTAGCTTATAAGCAACTACCATGCTTGTTAGCATGTAATTGCTAACTCACTACACGACGTTTCGTTTCCTTACCTACACCGAACTTGGTGATGATATGTATGGAATCACGAAAAGACAGAAAAATTTGGTGTTACCATATATGTGCAGACATAAGACTATCAAAAACTGAAAAATTTGTTTAATAAATTATGAACTTTATTTCTATAACATACGGTTGAACGTTTATTGAAGAAATTTGATAGTTTTACCGTGACTAATATACTTACATATAGTATTATTAATCCATGTCCATGGCCAAAGTCAAGAAGCAGGCAGGCTTAACATAAAAAATTTTATATGTAACTGAATATAAAAATTTGTGGATAATTATGACAAAGATGAAATATATTTTTTTCAAAAGCAAGTACCTAGGTATTGAAATAAAAATTCGTAGGTTATACTATAATGCAAATAAAAATATACTTTCTTGCATAAAAATAATTAATTCACTGACTCAATAGTTAACTTAAAAAGACTTTCTATATAAATTTTAATCATTTGGTCTGATTATGTGACCTGTAAGTTTTAACATGGATCACAACTTTATGTAAAAAAAACCATTGACTTTGTAACAAAGCTTGCTTATAATTGCAATAAAATCTTAATGTTGTGTATAATTAAATACTTACGAAAGTAAAAAATCTTGCACTGTAAGTGAAGTCGTCGCTTAGTAACTCGTAATCTATGATAATCACTTTCCCAGGAGCGCTCACATTGGCTGCCTGACTTATGATTTAATCGTTGTGAGATCACGATCACAATAATTATGGTCTTCGATATCTTGCCCACTTTATCTTCCGTTGCTCAAGTCTAGAAATTTACAACAAGGCTATATTTTATACGGTACGTCGCTGTCGGTAATACTTACTTCGTTTCGCTTCGCTTATTACTGATTAGCACTTATATCTAACACTTACGTACGAGTGTTATGAAATGACCTCATAGCTAATACCTATAACGTGAATAAAACATATCCCAGAACTAAATTATATAGGTAAGTAAATAGGTAGCCTATAAGTAACTGTCCCACTCCTGCGCAAAGGTCCGCATCAATCGTGGAAAACCCTGTCCGATCCGTAAAGTTGTTATAAGGTATCGAGATTCAGTTATATTTTTGTAATTATTTAAAAATAATAAGTGTAAAAAATTTACCCCGATAAATTTTTTTAAATTACAAAACTTACATGGCAATACTTTTGTTGGCACTTCCGTTGGTAGGACCTTTGTCACCGCCGCCATTGATGAAAATGTTGTCACATTTATAAAATTAGCTAGATTTTGTGGTAATTTGAGCAATTTCGGTACAAAATATTTGCGTTTTAAATTAAGATAACTCGTTTATTTTCATGAATAATATTTTTTTATTTTTTTTTGTTACTGTTATTTGTATACCTAAGTATGTACGCCTTTGTGATCGGACAGGTTTTTTTTTTACATATTGTATACCCATCCTAGAATTAAGAACCTAAAAATATATTAAGAAAATAATTAATTTTATTCTACTTTTCTCTATTTTTTCAAAAGATTTCCATGTTAATATACTGATTCGACAATAGGTATGCACTACTTACTTTATATTTATTTAAGTAACTTCATCCGCTATCATAGTCGCTGCATTGACATTTCTGTCATTATATTATTATACTTATCGTTTGCTATTGCACTTAAAATATCTTTTTTATTCATCAATGTAGTAAGTACAGTGAGCTCCATCTCTCGGACGTCTCGGACACCGGAGAGAACAGCCAGCATAAAAAGTTCCAATCTAGTTAGATCGGTCCAAATTAGAGTTTTTTTTCATACCAAAAACTTTACTACACTATTTGTTCGTGTTTGAGCGGGCATGCATAATCAATTGATTTGATGAATATCTTTTTTACTGTCCATTGGATCGCTTTCTTCACTCAAGCTGTTGCGTTTTAGCACCATTACTGTTGACTAGTGGAAAACCGATTTGATGATGCTATGAATATTTATCTGTAATATTTTTTTACGTGTTAGAAGTGACGATAAATTCGATAGGTACGATAATTGAAACGCATTTCACCCGGAACCCTCATGTCAACTACTGACGAACTGGTTTTAGAGTTAAGTTAGTCAAAGAATTAGTCTTGAAAATCAAATCAATTCTGCAATAGACTTATACCCCTTTGCACTAAACTTATGAATCGCCTAAGTCTTGGCTTAACTATTACCCGGTCAAGTTAACTCGGCAGCTGGCTCGAAAACGTCGCTTACACAGGTGCCGACTTAACTTGACCGAGTAGTAGGTAGTTAGGCAAAGTCTTAGGCGATTTATAAGTTTAGTGCAAACGGGTATTTCTGTAGCATGTAGGCGTAAATATCGTTATTGAATTATTTCTCTACGGCTATTAATTATTCATTTCCAATGACAACGGCGAAAACCACTTACAGTAAAACAACAGCAAAGGGAGAACAATACAAAAAACTATAACAGTATCAAAAAATACAACAAATCACAAACGGACAGAATCGCTTTCATACTTCCCGAAAACAATATACAATACAACCATTTAAAACATCCTTTTATCCATCCGTATTAACCATCACATTTATATCAGGTATATACATACTCCAATATAATCAGTTCACATCACACTAATATTATAAATGCGAAATTTTATGTGTATATTTGTTGCTTCTTCACGCTGCGACGGATGGATGGATTTGGATGAAATTCGGCATATAGATAGCCAGGTTATAATTTAACACATAGGATACTTTTAATCCCGATATTCCCACGGGAACGGGAACCACGCGGGTGAAACTGCGGGCGGCCGCTAGTACCTAATATTAGCCAATCGTATGTTTCTGTTGGTTTAGTCATAAACCGTCATAGTTGTTTCGAATTCCTAATGTGCTCAAGTGTTGCGAAATGCGCATACGCAAACTATTTGTGATGAGCACTTCCACCACATGCGCGTGCGTACCTACTGCGTTTGATGTTTTGCTTACCGCTGCCAAAGCTCTTCAGTTTATCAATGAATATTTCAATGTTGTTGCGTTTTTGCTATTGACTATTTCTATTGCTTATAAGATGTATATTTAGCATACAAATTTATCATGCTAGAAACGTGATGATGCAAGTCACTTGATGATAAACAAGCTATCAAACTCTATAAGATAATTCAACTCTACAAGCATTTTTATTCTCTTCGTTTCGTTTAAGTAACTACTTAAATATTTTTTCAGATAATTTTCCATGAGATGTTATAAAAAGTATTACGTTTTTGTATTATGAAAATATTGTGTTGGCCTATTGTGTTGGACATTACCGAATAGGTAGTATTTTTTTATCTATGTATGTATTCTAGATATAATATTGTAAATAATGTTTTCTTTTTAATGTTTTTAAAAAAAATATATATTTATAGTTAGATAGTTCTTTTTAAATTTAATTTTACGTAGTATAATTATTATCTTGTCTTTCAATTTGATTGTTTGATATGAGTTTGATTGCATGTCTTGTTATCAGTAAGATCAGTGATCTTTGAATCTCGCTACTGTATTCTGAATCACTTGCACGTGCTATATGTACGTACTTAGTTTTGTTAGAGCATTGAATGCGTAGTATAGATACGTACATACTGCAATGATAAATGGATAGATAAATCTCTTATTGCTCACACCATCTTTGATTGTGATCATTGCGAACTTTTCCAAACAACCTTTAAAGTATAGGAAAGGAAAAAATGAGAGATAGTACACCAACGACTAAGAAAATAATAGAAATTTAATTTACTTTAAATATATATCTAAGAAAATAATAGAAATTTAATTTACTTTAAATATATTTTTTTTGTTTATATTTTTTTTACTTTGTTCACGTCCTGACTATTCTAAACTTACTTATAACGACTATCACACTATAACTGGTTAGTATAAATGTGTATGTGCTATGAAAAAAGTAAAAATTAAACATTAAAAATCAACATAGTTTACTAAACTTTTTTCTATATATAAGACGTTTCCCGGAAAAGCTATTTTTCTCTAAAATATTAAGAATAGTATAAAGAATAGTAAAATAGATAGAAAAAAGCTGACATCGACGACCCTAAAACGAAAAATATTGTAACTCAAATTGATTAATTAACTCAGATTTGCTAGATTTTAACTCAAAATCACTTAAAACTAAGTTACAATGTTTTTCCTAATATTTTATTTTAAAGATAGATCCAGGCAATGAACTTCCACAATGACCCAGATACCTTGTAACAGAGTTACTATTGAATGTAACATTAGTGTAATAATTAGTAAATTAATTAATTATTAATAATAAACATATTAATATATTAATTTTTTGTTTTGTTAATTTTCATTGGTCTAACCCCCTTATTCATAAAAAACTATTTAAGCATTATTTAGTTAATCATTGTTTTGTCTCGTTTTCTCAAATTTAAAATGACGTTTGTATGACGTTGACACAACAATATTTAACTAAAT
>CAUJAO010000459.1:0-13301 GCA_963082485.1 Eudonia mercurella
ATAGCGAAGAGCGTCGACCAACACCTTAAGAGGCTCTCGCTTGATGGTTGGATCAAGGGTCAGATTCAGAAAGCAGTACTGCTTGACACGGCATGTATTGTCAGGATGTTCCTCACTCTGCAGCCCTGACCACCGGTAGCTTGGGCCCTGCCCCGCTGCTGGTGGTACTCTAGGATTAGGTTTTTATAATGTTTTATTAATTTTATATTAAAATATTGTAAAAATCTAGTTTTAAGAAAGAAAATAAATAAAGGAGATAATAAATAATAATATTTAAGATTTAAATAAAATTCTCGGTCTCGGTAGCTCAGCGGTCAGAGCATTGGACCGGTTATCCAAAGGTCGTGGGTTCGATTTCCACACGAGCTTACTGAGACTGGTTGGTTTTTTCTATTAAAATTTTATCTTCTAACTATTTATAGCATTGTGAATGCAAAATTCAAATTATTAAAAATAATAATATACATATGGATACATATACATTTGGTGTATGCATAAGTGATGTTCCTGTGTTTTTAATTTATATGTGTGATGTATTGTACCAAATAAAGCCTATTTCAATTTCGAGTTAAAATTAGTTCGCACATGTGATAGATAGATAGATAGAGGCTTTGTAAAGGTCACGCTGCTATGTACCTAATCATTAAACAAATGATCAGCAATTACTTATGAATGATGGTGATCGTACACAATGTGTCGAGTAGCATCTCCATTATAAATCAATTTATACAATTACGTGTAAGCCAAAGGCCACGGTGGTGGTATCTCCATTTCTGGTTCAAAGTCAAAGTCAAAGTTTTTTATTCAAATAAACTTAAGAAAAGTGCTTTTGAATCGTCCATACATTTTTTACCTACTGAATGGGTTTCAGGACTTTACAAAAAAAAAGGATGTCGTTACCAAATCATACGATATTTAATTTAATACGTTTACAATTAAAACCCTAAAAGAGCCCGGCATTACAAATAATTTTTACCTCTATACATAATAATACATATACTTAACATTACACCATACATTATTACGGTTTTTTAGATCTTGACTTTCATCCGCACTCACGGTTCAAAACGCAATCATCTGACGAGAAGAGCTCGGGAAATGAAGAATGATGAATAATGATTAGAGATTGCAAACATTTAGGTACTAAAATGAAACGATTCTAAAATTACGCACTAATATTTACGGCCGAACTGTAAAAGATGGAATAGTCTACCAGCCTTCGATCTGTTATGTACTAGATTCCCGATAAGCGCTTGAAAAACCGTAGGCGACTTCGCGGCCATGGAGCCACAATGACGTTTGTGACGATGACAGTCAATATTAAGTACAAATATTTTGCAACCTTAATTTAATCCTTATTTGTAAGATTCAAGGTTCATAGTAGGCTGAAGTTGTTGATGTTATCCAATGTTTTTTCAGATTTTATTATTCGAAATTTAAATGTAGGTATGAATAAACAGGTCCACTTTCGAAATGCACTTCGAAGCAACCAGCCCCCCAATTCTGTTATTTATTTTGATCTGAAACGGATCTGAAACGCTATAGTTTCAACGTTTTCGCTATTCCGCTAACTACGAAATCAACTCTATAGTTTAGTAGTTAGCAGAGTACGAAAATGTTGAAACTATAGCGTACTCGTATTCTGCTAACTACGAAATTAACTATATAGTTTCGTAGTTAGCAGAATAATAAACGTTGAAACTATAGCGTTACAGATTCGTTTCTGATGAAAATATATAGCAGAACTGGAGGGCAGTACACGTTTTCTCTCCTTCCTATGACATGAGGTCCTTCAAACGAGGCTTGAAGAGGCACCATGTTGGCAGGGTGAGGATGACTTATACTTTGATATGTTAATGTCAGGCAATGAAATTATATCTGTCAATTGTTAGTTCAATTTACGGCCGTTGTGGCACTGTACCAACTTCGATACAACTTTTACATAAAAACACGAATTCGATAATTGTTCGTGCTTGGCCTTTTGTACAGATGTAGGGCACTATCTGCGCTTTAAATTAAAAAATTACTGCTGCATACCTATCCTATGAAAAAGTTGGATAACAAGCTTCGACCAATTACTATGTACTAGAATTCCGATGAGCGCTTTAAGTGTGCGCGGAGCAAAAAATGCCAAAGTACAGTCACGGTTAAGTTGATATAATTTAAAATGCTATCGTCTTACATAAACAAAATAAATATTTATTATCAAAGGGAACGTGTTTACGATTAGTGCGTACCATAAATTCGTAACACACTAGTTTTTTTCTACAATATCATTTAAAGTTGGGCAAAAATCATGAAAACGAGTGGCGGCGTTTAGTTGATTTCTTATATATTATTGTACCACTGATTTTGTCTAAACAATCACCAATGTCTAAACTACAAATCGTCCGTCTCACATTTTCGATTTATCAAGCGGTTATTCAAGGGGGTGCAGCGCGGACGCAAAACTGCGAGTTTCAAGTTTCTATAAGATAGCGAGCGAGCGGCGCGTGGCACTGGTGTGACAACGGCGCACGACAAGAATACGCACGCACACTAATATCTGTACAGAGTAGGCTGGTGATTTAATTAGAGCAATGTTTACTTTCGTAAAATCAGGCGTTTCGGTAAAAAATAATAAAAGTCTTAATATTTTCATATTCATATTTTTTAATTGAAAATACAAACATTTTGATGTCGGATCATTGTTTCATTTGTGCTATATTTACAAAGTTTCTGAAGAAATAAGTTTTTAGATATCATTACTTTTACGTATTGTTTATGCAGTTTCTGGGTACTTGTTTCAAATTCCAAGACAACCATGGCTCAAGCTATAATATAAGCAAGGATCAAGCTAACCTACACTAGTCCTTTTAATGTATATGACCTATTCAGCGCCTAGCACCAGTGACTTAAAAACACGAAAATTTTCGAAATTCCGCGCGGCATCCCCTATTATTTTTCAAATTAACACGTTTGTGCCATTTGTGCTCTTTCTTGTATTGTCCTCTTTATGTCTTTTGCATGGTGTACAATAAAGTGTATTTTCATTTCATTTCATTCAATCATTTGCTCCTTCACTCGTACACAGTCATATTACAACTCTGACGTAAGAGACAGCGCCGCCGACGGCAAATGCTGTGACGAGAAAGACATTGAGGAGCCCAACCAGGAGTCGAACGTGCGACCGTGCGAGGACAAGGACGAAGACCGCGAGGACGTAGAGGACCATCTACACCTGGAAGCGGACAGAATTATTGTTGAAGGTATTATTTTGTTATCACTTGGTTGTACTGAGATCTCACGGGGACTTCTGGTTGAGGTGTACCCTTAGGGGCACTATGGAATAAAATTTTACGGGAAAAAATTAACCGGTCACAGGAAGCTCGAGTGGAAATCGAACTCGGACCAATCCAATGCGGCTGAGCTACCGAGACCCTAGTTGGCATTATGCACGGTTAAATAATCCTTTTATCACCATTAACTTAATAATTGACTGCAGCTAAATTAATTTAGTCTATCTAGAAAACAAATTGCCTTCGCTTAATGGTAGTAATTATTATTATTTATTATTAGCCCTCACTGTCCCACTGCTGGGCAAAGACCTCCCTCCATTTCTTCCACCCATTGTGGTCCTTAGCTATTTGATTCCAATTTTGGTTAAATTTATCCAATTCGTCCCGCCATCTCCTTCTCGGTCTACCGCGGCGCCTCCGTGTTGTGTTTGGCTTCCAAAATGTTGCCAACTTGGCCCATGACACTTCTGGCATGCGGCAGACGTGACCAGCCCAGTCCCATTTCAGCTGAGCTAATTTCAGAGCTACATCTGTGATTTGTGTTTGGGAGCGCAGCTCGGTGTTTCGGAGTCGATCCGTTCGCTTGACACCTAATATACGTTACGTATACGTATACGTTCCCTAAAATATGGTTGAGCGAAGCGATGGCTGATTCATATGTCATACTCGTGAACGGGTGCCGCCTGTGGAGGCTGGTCTGCTCTTGCATACTTATCTTATTTTTAGTATTATTCTCTATAGTTTAACTTTGTTCTTCTAAAACAATTTTTGACTTTTACTAGAATGCTGTAGTGGTACTGTATGACATTGTGGAAATTGAAACTTTTGCCTGATGTAAATTAGTTAACCTAGATTTTTTTTTTTTTTACATTTTGTGGTTGTCTTCTATAAGTATGTTTTGTGTTTATTTGTAATGGAAAGTGTCCTGCTATGATCGGGCATTTTCCAATATTTTTGACGCTGTAAGGGAGAAAAGATCTGGACACTTGCTGAGTTTCTTGCCGGTTCTTCTCAGTACAAGATCTCCCGCCCAGAGTAGACTTACGAACCGATGGCATAGTGACATTCATAAGAGCTACTTGTAGCCTAAACTGAATAAAATGATTTTGAATTTTGAATTGAATTTTGTGCTACGTTCCATAGCACGTTGGCAAACCCTAAGCCTAGACTTTTGGATGTTGGTTAAGGACCAAGTTTGTGCGCCATATGTCAGGATGGGAAGGATACACATGTCCATCAATTTTCGCTTGTGTGACATGGGGAGGTGCCCTTTCATCAGCTCTTTCATAGACCAATAGCTCCTCCAGGCATTTTCAGTCCGCCTTTCAATTTCCTTTTCTTGTCGTGCCTGGAAGGTACCTGGAAGGTCGTGAATGGTAGTAACTCGTTGAATTTTTCTAGTACTTTGTGATTTACGCTGCAAGCCAGCGGTATAACGTCACTGTGAAGTTACCCTCACACGATAATTCTTTTCTAGGATAAAGCTACATTGCGTCTTGAGTTATATATAAGATACAATTTTACTAGATTTTTTTATCTTGTAACTACATAAGAGGTGGGCGCGGATCACAACGGAGTGGGCCCCCACAAAATGCGAAAAGGCGACCAGGTAGACCGAGACGAAGATGGCGGGACGACCTTGATGGGTTCATGGAGGAATGGCATGATGTTCCATAGATATAGTGAGATTACATACAGGGAGTAGCCAGCGCAACGACATGCGCGTTGCGGGTTGCGATTTTGATCGATACATTGACTTAAACTTGGCTTGGTTTGAAAGACAAAAAGAAGAAGAAGTTTGTATGTGATACGGAGGTGTTGGGTTCTCAATATCAATAACTTGATGTCAATGATGCAGGTATTAGCCGTAGCAGCGGATCAGTATTATGGTTTGAAAATTCGAACCCGCACCCCATCACATGCCGGATGTCATATGGTGCGGGTTCGAGTTCCGCACGTGATTTCTTTTTCAATTGTAATTTGTTCACAACAAAATTTGCGTAATATTATATAATTATATAACCATAATCGGTATTATGGTTTTAATTATGACCCGGAATGTCAGAAGGGTGCAGGTTCAAATCCTGCTCGTGGAAAATTTTTTCAACATTTGTGTTTTTGAAATTTGTTCGCAACTAAATTTGCGTTAAAAATTATTTGAACATTTTATAAAAATAGCTTGCTTACTTCTTAACTGATCTTTAATATTTGTAAAAATATTATGATCTGATGTTAGTGACGGTAGATGTTGACATTGAATGGGCGCCTTTGGCTTTCAAAGTAAAAAGTTTTGAATAATTTCGGCGAACTGGTTAGAACCACGATAGCTCAATTGGAAGAGCACCTGACCCGGAATGTCAGAAGGGTGCAGGTTCAAATCCTGCTCGTGAAATTTTTTCAACATTTGTGTTTTTGAAATTTGTTCGCAACAAAATTTGCGTTAAAAATTATTTGAACATTTTATAACTACTACTTTCTGTTTTTTAACAGAGCAGAAGCAGCCTAAGAAGCTGGCGCTGCACGTGGGCCCGCGGCCGACCGCCGACATCCACCTGCCCGTGCTCAGCCCCAACGAGCAGCTGTCCAGCCAGAAGATCTGCTTCTCGTCGTACCTGGAGCGGATGTGCTCGCGCGACAAGGACGGCGCACGTAAGTGACGGAGACGGGATCACACCCATATGTAATACTACGGGTACGTTCCGATATGCACTGCGAGCACTGTAAGGTGTGACATCAATTTAGTATACTGCAAAGCCGTTCCTTTATAGTTAGCTATACTGATTACTGTTTAAAACGGAACGCAGTCCAGTATACTGTCATCCATGCTGTCATCCATGTCATTTCTGGACGCTGTTGATCACGTGATCAAAGCACAGAGCACCTTACCTCGAAAATGCCAGTGCTTACAGTACAAAAATGGCGACGATTTATGACGTCATATATTTCCCTAGGATACTGCGGCAGTATACTGTCAGTCCTTAACGGAACAAATTTCTCATCAGTAAGACCACTGAACATACCCTAAATCTTAACCGCCTCGGTGGTATGGTTAAACCACCGGTCTCAGACCCAGAGGTCCCGGGTTCGATTCCCAGCAGGGAGTACATGTTTCTGAACTCGGTTTGGTTGGTAGTAGGGCTTGTTTGACCGACTGGCTAGCTACCACCATCTTATGTTCAATATGTCGCCTTAATATCAATGTTTGTAGCATTGTTGTGTTCCGGCAGCTGGAGATAAGATAGCCAGTGCCTCAGTAGTTGAGGATCCCGGGTGAAGTGCGCTTCCACCTTCGGCCTTATCATCACTTAAGGGTGCGCCGTCCGTAAGTGACAAGTGTCATATATTTTATTTGAAATGTCTTCGTCCATATTTATTTGATGCCGCGCGGCCATACTAATTTTGTATGGGGAATTTAACGTGTTAATTTGAAAAATAAAATAATTTAAAAAACTGCTCGATGAAACGAAAATGTGATACGGACGATTTGTAGTTTAGACCATTGGTGATTGTTTAGATGGATCAGAGGTACAATAATTTAGACAAACTATAAGATATCAACTAAACACAGCGGCTCGTTTTCATGATTTTTGCCCAACTTTAAATGATATTGTAGAAAAAACTATAGTATGTATGAATTTATGTTCTTGAACAACGATAGGCAAAAATCGACCATTGCTGAACATCTGATCCCGTCGGGTCCTAATCACTGGATTGCGTTTTACAACCCTCAGATAATTTCGCTAGAACGCCACTACGTACCTAAATTGGTGAGAGAAGCGATTGAAATTACGAAATACAAAAATTTCAATCGTAAAGATGGATTCAAACTGTCGCGTGTCTGGAATCCAGTGATTAGTGTTGTTAAAAACTGCAAAAACAACAATAAACCCGTTTCGCGTTCCGATGCTGTGAGTGTAGTGTGTCGTGAGCAATTTCGAGTGACTTAGAAACCGGTGGTAGGTACGGCATCGAGCTTAAAAAACGACTAATAAAAGGGTAGATTGTTTTGTCTGCTCATAAAAAACTCACCCGCATTAACTTCAGTAACTTCAGATCATGGCGCATGCAACTATGCCCAAATATCGGATACTCATAAATAATAAACATGGTAAGAATCCCGTTAATAATTACTCTATTAATTGTAAACACACACTTTGATACTAAATATATATTTTGTTTATTTAATACGATAGTATAAGAGGAGCTCGATGGCGCAGTGGTTAACGCGCCCGGTCGGCAATGCTGAGGTTAAGCAACTTTCGCAAAGGCCGGTCATCGGATGGGTGACCAAAAATGTATTATCTCGAGCTCCTCCGTGCTTCGGAAGGCACGTTAAGCCGTTGGTCCCGGCTGCATTAGCAGTCGTTAACAACCATCAATCCGCACTAGGCCCGCGTGGTTGTTTATGGCTTGTTCTCCCTATCCATCCATAGGGAAGGCTCGTGACCCAGCAGTGGGGACAAAAATAAGCTGATGATGATGATGATGATGAATACGATAGTACTTTCATTTATATCAACTTAACCGTGACTGCATTTTTGGCATTTTTTGGTCGGCGCACCCTTAACATCAGGTGAGATGAAGGCCAATTAAAAGTGGGCTACCGTCAGCCTTCATTTATTTATTTATTTATTTGCTATATCTTCACTTCTGGTGACATGGCGGCCGAGCACTTCTACATTGTGGAATAATAAAAAAAAACATTTGAAAAGAACTCTCAAACATTATTATCCAAAAATTTTAATATTGTCCTGAAATGCTTTAGCCTTTGATATGCGCAAGCGTTGATTAGCACCGCCAAATAATTCAAATTCTGTTATGTCTGTATTTATGGCAGAGGACGAATAAAACATTTATTTAATTCTAAACAAACATTTCAGCTAAAATACGCACCCCAAAACGCCAAAGAAAAGACAGTGCCACAGAGAAGGAGAAAGAAGTTGAGCCGAAAAAGATTAAAACAGAAGATAGCGAGCCCCGCAAACTGATGCATATTGACGAGACCGCAATAGACGGCATAGAGCTGATGGCCAACTACAAGAACGTTCTAGAAGATGAGGAGAAACCGAGTACGGAAGACGAGAAGGAGTTGAAGGCAGAAGAAACGGCTGATGAGGAGGCGCAAGACATGCCGGAGAGGGACAAGGATATGTCCGAGAGGGAAAAAGATAGCTTCTCGGAAATGGAGGACGACGAGAAGTTTAATAAGAGTGACACGGACAACGAGAGCGACCACGGCAAGAGCGAGAAGAGCGGCAAACGGACCAAGTTTAAAAACCTTAAGGTACCATTGGTTTTTTGATACCATTGTTACTACATACATATAGTATCATCTTAATACACGCACACCCCGAAAATTGTTTGTTAAGAAAATTCTTATCCGAATTTTTCATCTGAGCGTCCTGTGAATTTCGCCCTTGAGATCCCTTTCGGGAAACAAATTTGGTTAAACCCTATTTCCGTTGTTATTATTTCTTAACTTAGATACTGATGGGCTGGTTAGAACCACGATAGCTCAATTGGAAGAGCACCTGACCCGGTATGTCAGAAGGATGCAGGTTCAAATCCTGCTCGTGGAAATTTTTCAACATTTGTGTTTTTGTAATTTGTTCGCTACAAAATTTGCGTTAAAAATTATTTGAACATTTGACAAAGGTTTTGTTTAGTTTTTGTTACCATTTAGTGTCATCATCATCATCTCAGCCAAAATACGTTTACTTTTGGACAAAGGCCATTTAATATGCGATCAATTATTTCCTGGCGGTATCATGTTTTAAGAAGACTAAGTGTGTTTTAATAAGATATGTACGTATTTTTGCAGGTGAAATTCCGCATACGTCCGAAGAAGCGCGGCGGCAGTATTTACACGCTGGTCCTAGAGAAAGGTCAAGACGAGGTCAAGCCTGACGACCAGAAGGTCGACGACCCCAAGGCTGAAGACCAGAAAATAGAGGAGGAGCCCAAACCAGACATCGACGTAGACCAGGCAGTGAGGCAGATCAAGCGGGGCTGGAGCGAGCTCGATGCAGGCGACCTCACTATTGGCGACTTGTATCTTATGGTGAGTTTTATGCAGGGCTTGCAACCGGTACCGAATATACAGGTATCATATCGGTTCCTGGATACCGATTCTTCAATGAGTACCGTTATTCCATCTCAAAAATACCGGCGCCTACCTGAGACATTGCCAGTCTGTTTATCACGTGATAAGCAGAGCACTGCGGCCGCGCAAGATGAACATAAACAGGTAAGCTAACGAAACGCTTGCAGTTAGCCAATCCAATCGCCACTCATTTATAATGTAAGTGAGAGAGAGATAAGATAGCCAGTGCCTAGCCTAGGTTAGGATTCTCATTGAAGTGCGCTTTCACCTTTCGGCCTTATCATAATTTAACATCAAGTGAGATGAATGCCAAATGCTTACCCTTATAAGAAATATATAAAAAAACTATCAATAACATTGTACTACTTTTTTAATTCTAAATAAAACCTTTATTTATTTTGATTTTTCTTTCTTTTTGTTATTTAAGTACTTAAACTTATTAGATAAGCGATTTTTAATTGTCTCAAAATTATATGCCGTTAACAATTTAATTATTATTGATGATAGATTTACTTTGCTCTAGTTCGGGTGCCGTTCCAAGCTGGAGTTAGACTACTGGTGGGCGGAAGCTACGCCCCCCCTCCCCGCCCCGCAGCCATTGCCGCGGCCCGCCCGCCCCGACGACAGGGACAGACATATCGACCGGAAAGAGAGGCTAGACAAGGACGGCTGCGCGGAGGACGGCGAGCGAGCGAGGGAGAGCGACACGGACATCTTCTCGCCCAAGAACGCGTTCGGCCAGGACAGCAACGACGGCATGTCGGGCGACGAGAGGAAATGTCAGTATTTATATTTTTACTAGTAGTCACACAATTATTCCTTAATGCTATAGAAGTTATCGATGATGAAAGGTAAAATAACTGACACGACATTTTACCAATGTTTTAAAAAAGTAAATTTAAAAAAAAATGTTTTAGTTAATATTTTTTTGTTTTGGTGTTTTGCATGAATATTGTTGCAGACTCTTTCAAAAACCTTTTTAATACTTTTTATGTTCTTATTTCTATTTTTTTTTTTTTGAGTATTGACATTTTTATAGATTTTGCTTTTGGTCTGTGGTTCTTTGGCCGTTCTTGTTTGTGATTGGTATCGTGTGTGTAAAAGTGTGTAATATAATATAGTTAAATCTTACTTATTTCCTGTTTTTGATCATTTTAGTCCATTAGTTCCTCCCATTAATAGTTGTCGTTTTTAAATATAATATTGATCGTAATCGATAGAGATAAAAACCCCTATCGAACTACTAATAACTAAATTTCGAAAAAAAATGGCGTTTCATTTTGGTGGTACTAATAGATTTTCCTTCTACCATCGATATTATCGTTAAGCCATCTGTACAAGGCATACTTAAACTGGCTTCAACTTGTCAGGCGAGCAGTTGGCGTCCCCCGACCACAAGGGCGGCGGCAGCCTCAAGCTGGTCTCCAAACTGGTCAACCGGCCGCAGAACCCGCAACACCAGAGCGGGTTCGCGCTACTCAGCGACAGGTGACACTATTCATCATCATCACTTACATCATCACCAGCTCACTGCTGGGCACATAAAATTATGGCATATAAATTGGTGGCCGAGTTGCAAAGCGCGCCGGGTTTGTGATCACTGACCCGCATTTGGCAAGCGTGGTGATTAAGCCATTACCCATCAATTGTAGTGATGACTTGATTTCGATGATGGAGGCCTTTGCCCAGCAGTGGGACAATATATGGGCTATTTATTTATTTACTTACTTACTTACTTACCTACTTACTTATTTACTTACTTACTTACTTACTTACTTACTTACTGCTGGGGCACGAGCCTTCCCTATGGATGGGAACACCACAGGGAGAACGGGCCGTGAACCACCACGCGGGCGCAGTTTAGGCGGTGGTTGTTAACGACTGCTAATGCAGCCAACGGCTACACGTGCCGTTTAAAGAATCTGATACAATCTTAATTTGACTTTACTTTTATGTCTAATTTAACAATCAATTCAATTTTAAACTTCTCGAACAAAAGGTATATCTGTTACTTAAGATTACCCGCTCTACTATCTGTCCCTGCATCTGGGCACTGCGTCTCTGAATCATTTTATTAAAAAAAACTAAAATAATTAATTTTAAAAAAATTGATCTCAACGAAATTGGCGTTACATACACACAAGATAACAAGATAACATCTGTTTTATTTAAACTAAAAATAAAAGTGGTTTCCCAGTAACTATTTCTGCTCAATGTTACTTGGTTTGATGTACATGCATACATTTGGGCTTCGTTAACAGCCTTTTTACACCCTGTATATAACGATAATATTTTTTTATTATGTTGTATGCATCCTATCCATCCATAGGGAAGGCCCCAGCAGTAGGGACATAAAAATGAGCTGATGATGATGATGATGAGAAACTTAAAGGGTTACTAAATTCTACCCTACCTACTTCGGCTCAGGTTGATCGGGTCGTGGGGGTGAGGAGAAGCGTCCAGGTACATGTCAGCATAGAGCGCGTGTGAACAGGCTCGTCGTACCCTTGTTCTACGAGTACGGTGTCTTGGGCCTAATAGTAGTTTATGCAACTGTCATATAATGAAGGGTATTAAAACACGAGTGTGAGTTTATGAAACGAGCGCAGCGAGTTTCATAATAGTAACGAGTGTTTTAATACCCGTGTTATATGCAGTTGCATACACTACTTTATCTTCACTAATGCAATTAGTCAAACAACAAGAGTAAAAGCTGACAATAGTTTATTTATAATAATTGTTCAAATTTTGGATGGTACAATTTTGAAAGTTAATGTTAATTACCAACCAAACCAATCCATCCACCATCCAATAACCAATGAGAACGCAGCTGCGCGCGCAGGGCCAATCAGAAGCGAGCGCGCGCTGTTCTTTTTTTATTCAATTGGCACAAGATCTTACCAAAGAGTTTTGTGTATGTAAGTTTAGTAGTTTCGACGAAGTTTTCACGTATAACCCAACTGTTTTCAAAAGCCAGCCTAATATCAAAATTTTATACAACTTGTATGAGGATTTTGACATAAGGCTCGCCAGGTTAATTGGTCGCGTTTTATTGATGTTATAATGAGATTTTACGATATCGATGTGGATATTATACCATCATGTGAAATTGCTTAAATTGAGTGTTTTGTTGTCTGTGCTATAACAGTAGTAATTATAAGTCAAGTATTGGAAACATAAGTAGAATGTTACAACATTAGTGTAGATAAACTAATGTATGCACATTAGTTTAGTGTATTCTGTAATGTGTAATGGAGGGGGGGAAACCTCGTGCCCCCCAGCAGTGGGGACATGAAATGAGTTTGTGATGTGTGTGTGTGTATGCATATACAAGTTGTCTTGCTACAATTCTTATTTACTACTGAAGTCGCTAGAAAGCTAGACTAATAGTAGTAAGGCGTTACTTATCTTTTCTAATTTGCAACCTATGTTATTTTTAGCATTTTGTGTAACTGTTGGTTACCCGATGAAACGTGTAGTTTCCGTGCGCAGGCTGAAGCGCCTGCTGTCGCTGGCGGGCAACGCGCACGCCGCGCCCGCCGCGCGCTGCGGCTGCGGCCACGCCTGCCCGCCGCGCAAGCAGCCGCAGGCGCAGGTATGCAACCTACTTTGAACATTGTACTCGCCAACAATGCAATTAATGCAATTTCGTGCTTGCTTAATTAATATTATATCAGATTCAGATTATGAATTCATGGAATTCATATCGCTCGACAGTATAATTCTGGGCAGATCGAACTTAAAAATTTGATATATTAAAAAAATCTGTATGTATGTGGAGAATAGTTACATTGAATGCAATTTCGTGCTTGCTTAATTCATATTATGAATTCAGAGAGGCATTCGGGTTGTGTGAATCCAGCCTTATAAACACAAAATATGAATTGTTCCAACATAACTTGACATTTATCTTTTGGACT
>CAUJAO010000460.1:0-15000 GCA_963082485.1 Eudonia mercurella
GGTAATAGTATTGTTTGTAGACATGAGAAGAGAGATACTTATCTGTAATAACTTTTTTAGTTTTCCCTCAGAAATTAATACAAAATTAAAATGGATCGACGCGACGGGGCGGATGGATTGGGTTCCTAACAAATTAAGCACGATCTGTTCAATACATTTCTCAGATGATTATTGCATTAATCTGCTATTCATCATCATCATCGTCAGCCACATGACGCCCACTGCTAGGCATAGGCCTCCCCCAAGAATCGCCACACCGATCGTTCCTGCGCTGCCCGCATCCAACGGCTTTCCGCGACCATGACCAGATCAGACCTTGTGGGGGGGACTGCCCACGGAACGTCGTCCGGTGCGTGGTCGCCAATCGAGAACCTTTCCGCCCCAAACGGCCATCGGTTCTCCGCGCTATGTGTCCCGCCCACTGCCACTTCAGCTGAGCAATCCTCCGAGCGATGTCAGTTGTTTTAGTTCTCCTGCGGATTTCATCATTTCTGATTCTATCGCGCAGGGAAATACCGAGCATCGCTCTCTCCATTGCTCGCTGGATGACCTTGAGCCTTCTTATGAGACCCATAGTAAAGGACCACGTCTCACTCCCGTATGTAATCACTGGCAACACACACTGGTCAACGACTTTTGTCTTGAGACATTGAGGAATTTTGGATGCGAATACATCACGTAGCTATCCGAATGCAGCCCATCCGAGCTGGATTCGTCGAGAGATCTCTTTCTCGAAGTTGGACTTACCTAACTGGACCGTCTGTCCCAGGTTAACGTAATGGTCAACAAAATCAAGTGTAACGTTCCCAACATTAACTGGAGTGCAACATGGGCATTGGACATGATTTTCGTCTTGTCCATGTTCATCTTAAGATCCACTCTTTGAGAAGCATTACTGAGATCTTCGAGCATTGTGTTCAGGTCTTCCAAAGTCTCAGCTATGAGAACTACATCATCGGCAAATCGAAGGTTTGAAAGATACTCGCTATTAATGTTGATGCCGTATCCTTTCCAGTCTAGAAGCTTGAAAATATCCTCCAACGCAGCTGTGAACAGTTTCGGAGAAATAACGTCTCCCTGTCTCACACCTCGCTGTAGTTGGATAGGATTAGAGCTTTGGTTCTGTAATCGAACCGACATAGTGGCGTTTTGGTATGAGTACCTCAGCACTTAGATGTACCTGTAGTCTACTTGACACCTCTGGAGAGACTGCAGCACTGCCCAGCCGTGCGATTCTGTAACAAAAAACCGCGATCACTTCGACACCAATTTCACTCGTAGCTTGCAAATGAATTCGCCTTTATTACAACACTGTCAAAGTCCATTGTTATTGGCACGTCTTGAGTGAATTCTGTATCGAGTTCGGCGGTGATTTTTCTTCAGAATCGCACGGCTAGTCTCGATCGAATCGAAGGCTCCCTCATAGTCCACGAACGCCAAGCAAACAAGTTATACTCTTCACTCTTCTGTATAACTTGACGCAGCGTATGGATGTGGTCTGTGGTACTGTAGCCGTTTCGGAACCCGGCTTGTTCGGGAGGTTGGGAGTCGTCGAACCTGCGCGCGAGACGATTCGTAATGACTCTCGAAAACAGCTTGTAGATATGGCTCAAAAGCGAGATGGGTATATAGTTCTTCAGGAGAGTCTTATCACAATTCTTAAAAAACATCATCACATCGCCTCTGCCCCATGCTTTTGACGTTCTGCCCTCGAGGATAACAAAATTTAATAGCTTCTGAAGGACATAAGTATCTGCTATTCAGTCGACCTCGCGTCACCGTTGAGATCGCATTGTGCCCGTGCAAGTCTCCGATAAACTGACCAGTGTTTAAGACCTCTGCTGCTTACGGCGCTTGTACGCTTTATCGTGTCATCGAAGCTGGTCGTATTGCTTTACCTGTCCAGTTAGCAAGATCTATGTCATACGGACTTTAACCCGGGCAATCGGTGTCTCGCATGGTTGGTTATTGTGTTCGCATTGGTGACGTTTGGATATCACATATATCTACCAACAAACGTTTGTGTTAAAATAATAAAAAAATGGTGAAATATTGTTCTAAATGCGGCGACGAGGTTTTTGATGGTGTAATATGCAGTCATTGTCAAGAGCATCTTCATTATCCCTGCTCCGGTCTTTCAGAAGGTACCTACCGCAAAATGACTGCTGAAAAAAAGGATAACTGGCGATGTGTTGGCTGTCGCAATGCCGGCTCGCAAAATGCTCCCAGTTTGGCTGATATTCTGAAAGAATTGAAGGGGTTTCGCAGTGGCTTCGATGGAATGAAATCAGACATCAACAGCCTTAAGAATACGATCCAAGATGTGGCCAGTCAGTGGAAAGACCTGAATGCACGATTGGAAGTTATGGAGGGTCGTTTAGAGAAGGTGGAACATACATTTGAAGATTTGATGCGCAGTACTAAGAAGAAAGTAGAGGGAAATTCTGAAAAAATCGTGGAAGTGTTGAAACGAGTAAACATTTTAGAAAGTCAGCCCCTTGTTGCTGCAGACTACCCCCAACTAAAAATGGAAGTTGCGAAGTTATCAAGCGAACTCGCCGCCAAAGATCAAATTATAAGAATAAATAATATCGAAATTAAAGGAATTCCGCTGAAAAAGAATGAAAACCTATTTGTGCTTGTGTGCAAAATCGGTAATTTGATCGGCCAACCCATTGAGAAAACTGATATTAACTTCATCACCAGGGCGCGGTCCTCGTCACAAACAAAGCCGATCATCGTGGGATTCCTCGGCAGATATTTAAAAGAAAACTTTGTTGCTTCGGCCAGATCACACAAGCCGGGATTGATTGCCGAGGAGTTAGGCTTTGCTGGAGACACGACCAAGATCTATATTAATGATCACCTCACTAGAGAAAATAAGCAACTTCTTACGAAGACAAAGAAGACAGCTCTAGAAAAGAATCATAGATATGTTTGGGTTCAAAATTGCAAGATCCTGACTAGGAAAAATGATGTCTCACCGATCATCGCAGTGCAGAGTGACAGTGATCTTTTAAAAATTAAGTGACTGCATAAGTTTAGTTTGTTACTGATCGCCATCTGTTTACTAAGTTTACTTTTATCATACCTGAACTTATATGCCTACTTATTTGTTTGCAAGCCTCATCATTCCATCTCAATAAAATATATAAATATATATGTCTTCGTAAGTGTTTTTGTTTTTATCTACTTAATTCAACATTCGTATCTATGTCACATACAGTCTATAACTTTGTCTCGCATAACAAGTCAACAAACGATTCTTACTATTTTTGCTACTCAATTTGTCTCTTTAATTGGTCATCCATCACATATTACATTAAAACTAGTCATAGACATTAACCAAATAAATATAAATATAGATACATTATGCCAAAATCGTATGAGTGGTAACTTGTCGTATACTATGGGTTTATGCTTTTTTGCCCGCTTTGCTTATTTACAACCACTATTGTATATATCTCTAAACTCGTTTGTAGCAGCTACCTGTCTCAACTTATATCTAATAATCCGTTTTGAACTGGCTTTTTGTTGTCAACTGATTGAACATTACCAATATTACTCATATATAATTAGATTTGCCATAGTAATAATCTCACAATCACACTTATCACAATCTTACTTGTACTGCATTGTCTTTGATTCGCAAACACCTAACATACTTCAAATCAAATATACTGTTTTTAGTTGTGCGGCGCGATCCGGCCAAACATTGTTTTGGTCGGGCCGTGTAACATGATTTTTAACATCTACTATCAAAATGTTAGGGGTTTGCGAACGAAGACAGTGCAGTTTAAACGAAATGTTCAATTATATGGATACGATGTCTTGGTTTTGACCGAGACATGGTTATTAGACGGAATAAAAAATGAGGAGCTCTTTAGCGACAGGTACACGGTCTGGCGGCGGGATCGGGACTACTCGAGCGTCGGTCAGTCGCGCGGAGGCGGGGTCCTTATCGCAACCCGCCGCGACCTCACTGTGCTCGCACGACCCGAGTGGCACTCCACGGCTGAGGATATATGGGTTTCTGTTAGGTTTGAGGCGAACAAAGGAAACCCACCAGTTACTTTACATTTAGGTTGCATTTATCTGTGTCAACAAAATCGGGGGCTGTCTTTCTCCACACAATTATCGAATTTCTCTGACAACTGTCTTTCAATCTGTGCTAATAATCCATGTGACAAAATGCTTATAGTCGGTGATTTTAATTTGAGTGATATAGGGTGGTCTCCGTCTGGATACAATGCATATTTGACTCCGTCGTTTAGTGGGGCCAACGTTAACCATACTGAATTACAGGACTTATTGAATTTGTGCAGTCTAAATCAGTTTAATAATATTAGAAATCATTTAGATGGCTTACTCGATTTAGTTCTTTCTAACGATGAATTTTCGGTCTTCCATTGTACTGAGCCACTAGTGGACGAGGATTCTTTTCATCCTGCTCTTTTGTGCCGCCCAAATTTTATAGATTTACCTGTCCTTAAACCCAACCCTAGATTAAAATATCAGTACTCTAAAGGTAACTACGCGGCTATATGCAATGAACTTGACGACCAAGACTGGCAATCATTGCTGCTGTGCGGGTCGGTGGAAGCGGCAGTTAATCTATTTAATACTTTCTTGCTTGGTTTAAGAGATAAATATGTACCTTATAAGCATGTGCACCCAAGTCAGTATCCCGTTTGGTATTCGCCTGCATTAAAGAAGATACTCAAAGAAAAGAACAAATTTCACAGCAAACTTAAGATATATTCTAATAAGGCTGATAGTAATGCATTTAGCGTTTTGCGTCAACGAGCCAAGCTGGTGGAGCGTGATTGCTATAGTAACTATATAAGTAATACCGAAAGTTCTATTCGTGATAACCCCAAAGCTTTTTGGTCCTATGTTCAAGCTAGTAAGCAACACAATTCTTATCCCTCTTCAATGACGTACAAAAATAAAGATTTGGCATCGGGTGATAACATATGTAACGCCTTTGCAGAGTTCTTCAACTCCACCTACTTACCATCTACTGCAACAACTAATTCACTCCTTGGAGGCTCTTCCCTAACCCATCTGTCAGAGTCTCTGGTTGCTGACATCTCATCAATCGAAATAGATGAGTACGAAGTCAATAAAATATTAAAATCACTTGATTGCAACAAATCCGCAGGCCCTGATGATTTGCATCCATTCCTGATTTCGAAATGCGCCAGTAGTCTGACATTACCTGTGTGTTATCTTTTTAGACGTTCCATTACTGAAGGAGTCATGCCTAAGATTTGGAAAGCTGCAACCGTTACTCCCATTCACAAAAAAGGCTCCAAACGGGAGGTAACCAATTATAGACCAATCTCCAAACTCTGTGTCATAGCTAAAGTAATGGAAAAGTTGATTCATAGTCAAGTATACGCCGCCCTCAAAAACACTTTTTTAGCACAACAACATGGATTTCTGAAGGGGAAATCAACTGTTAGTAATTTGCTGGCGTTCACTGATGATCTATCTTATGGGATGGAGTCTGGCGGTCAAGTCGACGCTGTATATACAGACTACAGTAAGGCGTTTGATCGAATAGACCATGTGATCTTACTAGCTAAGCTGCAAAAAGCAGGCATTCGCGGGGATCTTCTTAGGTGGTTTGGTTCGTATGTCAGTAATCGTTGTCAGGTTGTGGTTCTTAACGGGTTTTCATCACGCTCACCGCTTTCTGATATACCATCTGGTGTCCCACAGGGATCCATCTTAGGACCACTGTTATTCGTATTATTCATTAATGATATTGGACAGTGTTTTGTAAACTCAAATTTTCTACTGTTTGCAGACGACATGAAAGTATATAAAAAAATTAACTCACAACATGACTGTATGCTTTTGCAGCAGGACCTTGACAGACTACAGAACTATTGTTATATAAATAGACTCGACCTAAATGCATCGAAATGCAATTGTATAACATTTAGCCGGTCTCGGAACTTAATTAATTTTGATTACTCACTAAGTCAACAGTCGTTGCAACGTACTGATCATGTCAGAGATCTTGGTGTAATCTTAGATTCCAAACTTCTCCTGGATAAGCATATCGACAGTATAATAGCCAAAGCTACTAAGACGCTGGGCTTCATCTTTCGAATCACTAAGGATTTCAAAACGATTAAAACTCTAAAAATTTTATATTGTTCTTTAGTGCGGAGTCAATTGGAGTATGCATCCCACGCTTGGAATCCTCGCTATGGGTTGTACATTGGTAAGATTGAAAAAATTCAAAAAAAGTTTTTGCGTTTCGTAAATTACAAACACAAATTGCGTATTTGGGATTACGATAGTAACTGCAAACACCATCATCTGCTTCCTTTGGCACAGCGAAGAGAGGTAGCTGACTTAACTTTTCTCCATAATATAGTTTGTAACAAAATTGATAGCAGCGACCTTCTTAGTAAGATTAAATTTCAAATACCTACTCATACCGTTACTAGGCGTAACTATCTTAAACTTCACGTTGATCCATGTTTGACTAATTATAGACAAAATTCATACTTTATCAGAGTGTGTAATACTTTTAATTCGAGCTACTCGGAGAATGTTGATTTGTTTACTGCGGGACGGGGTTATTTCAAATATAATGCATGTAAGAATTTCTTTTCTGAATAATGGAATGTACCTACTATGTGTAATTTTTCACTATGAAATCTGTGCTATCATGACCGAACGTGTATATGTTATATTATATTATAGGTTTACGATGAGTGTGATGATGGGGCTTTCAAATCCCATAATACCTTATTTCAAATTATACATGCAATTTCACATTTTTAATAATAATAATATAAGTACATTGGACTGTATCAAAATGTTCTACAAGTGAGAACTATTTAAGGCATGTTTTTTTTTTTAATAATACATATGTTACTAAACTAAGTATAGAAGCTGTTAGTTTTCCAAAAATGAATAAATAAATAAATAAATAAATAAATTACAGAAGAATAATTGCTTTACTAGATGTCAGCGCACTCTTCAATACAATCAACATTATCGATAATATATCACTTCACTAACTTTCCACAATTTGAATGTTAAGCGGCGCTATAAAATATTAATTAGCTGTTATTTTTTAATTACTTACCCACCCTTGAAAAACTGTTATTTCGCCACATACGCTTATTTTTAACCATGTCGGATATAATAATTATTTTTCCAATATACAGGGCGTCCCACGGCCATGCCACATGGAGGGAAAGTACCTTAATTATTGTAGATGGTACATTTTATTGAAAGAAGACTTTATTTTAATTTTAAAAACAATTGAAACTGCATTCATACATTTTTAAATAATTACCTGGTTGAACCGGGAATCGAACCCGGTACACGAGAAAAAATCACCTGTAGTTTTATCATACCGATCGGAAGGCTTCATCATAAGAATTATTTTTTTCTACATAACATAGCATCAGAAATAAAAAGAAGACCATGAATTTTAACATTTTTAATTCCAAATTAATCAATTTAATTTATTAAATGCTCAAAATGAGTCCCATTCTGTTGAGTACAAAGTTGTACTCTTTTGATTATTTTACTCCCTGTCGCTTTTTTGATCATGTTATGGTAAATATTTAGAATAAATAGTTCTATTTGTAGCTCGTGGACAATTGTGTGTGTGTGCATTTTTTACATAACCCCATAAAAAAATCTAACGGGGTTAGATGTGGGGATCTCGGCGGCCAACTTATTTGTCCATTTGTCCCGACCCAGGAGAGAAAATATTCATTGAGATAGTTCCTTACTCTCCGACTGTTATAAGCCGGAGCCCGATCTTGCTGAAAAGTAAGTTTTCGTCGTTCTGCATCCGGAAGATTATTTATCTCGCTTTTTAAAATCTCAAGTATTTCTAAATACCTTTCTGTGTTCAGATGTCCCTCGTAAAAATGTACTAAGAGGACCCGATTTTTTACAATCCCGCACCAACAGTTGAATGAAAAACGCACTTGATCATTAGTCTCGCGGATACGTAAGGGATTCTCCCTGGACCAAATACGATTGTTGAGTCCGTTGTACAAAAGGTAGGTACCTACTAATTACGTATCTTTTTATCATTTTATCAGGCACTTAACCCAGATAAACCTACCGTCCTATATGTAGGACAGTGAAAATAATTATTTTTATCTAACTACCCATGCAAGCTATTGATTTCAGTTGTCGTGTTTCAAAGTAAGGTTATAGTGCTGTGTTATATAAAAATTATAATACAAAATCTAGCAAAGGAAAATTTATAATTATTTTACTGAAAAGTGAGTACTTACAGTGAAGATCAACAATGGCGAGAAAGAGGTACGTATTTTTTTTATTTATTTAAATCTTGGTTTGAAATTTTATGTTTGCTGTGTTCTAAAGAGTATTAATAAAATTATTTTTGGTAAAAAAATATTATGTTATACTTTGTAAAATTATAATAAATTGCTTCTAAACAAAGGTGTTCTACATATAGGACAGTAGGATAATAAGGATAATATTTTTTGTTTCTAGGCAGCTTACCGCGCATGAGATTTTAGATGCTTTGGAAGACGCTTCCGATAATGAAGGTGGTAACAAAGAGGTTGCAATATGTATTCTTCCACCTCCTGTTGACCCTGGTTGTTGCACTGATGAAGATTCAGGGGAAGAAGATAACGTAACAGTGAATAACTTGCCAAGGAATATTTTGCTTCAACCTGCCGAAATCTATAGTCAAGAAGACGATCCCATTAGTGACACTGAAGAAGAGCCTAACGAGAGTCGACCTAAACGTAAAAAGACCTATGCGTGGAGGAAAAAGGACATAGAAACATCTCCAGTAGATTGGCCAGAACTTCAAGGAGCTTTTCAAGAAAAACTTCCTATTGAGTGGTTCGAAAATTTTATTTTTTATTTTTATTTTATTTTATTTATTAGGACAACCAACAAGGCATACACTACAAAAGACTTATGTAAGTGAACTGTATCTCATTCTAAGTGCTGACTTAATTAAAGGTTGCCACGGCATGCAAACGTGAACTCAGTATTTTATTTAATAACCTAAAACTTAACTAAGATTTAACGTAAAAGTGGATAAACATTAAAAAAGAACGAAAATGGAGATAATAGCTAATTAAACAGACTCGGGCGAGAAAGAAGTAAGTATGTTACGTTTAAATTTTTGCGGATTATCAGTAAATATATCAATAGATTCGCCTTTAAGTACGTTGTATTGTCGTTGAAGTCTATTCATGGTGGCGTGGTGACCAAGATTAGTTTTAGAACCCCTTATTGAAAATGGAACGTATCTGCAGGCGCGAGGCTGTTTAAGTGGGACATTAAAGTTGATTGATCTTAACAGCGACGAGCAGTCAACAACTCCATTGATAATTTTGTGCAAAAACATGCAGTCCAACAAAAATCTCCGTTCCTGTAAACTATTCATTCCAAAATGAGCCAACCGCTTCTCGTAGGAGGGAAGCTCTTTAACCTTGTGATTTTGGTAGGTGAGATGCCACAAAAAACGTTTTTGTATGCGTTCGATTCGCTTAATGTGTACGTCATACTGTGGGGACCAAACTTGGCTACAGTATTCTAGACCCGATCGGACCAATGACTGGAACAAGAGAATTTTTGTTGATGGTCTTTTAAAGTCTTTTGCGTTACGTATCATTATGGACGAAGATATCATTTCTTTACTGGTCTCAGAGAGTAATAAGTTTGCTGTAAAGAAAAACATGCCAGGAGACATTACTATTGAAGAAATGAAATGTTTTATTGGTGTATTGTTGGTTAGTGGTTATGCATGGCTACCGCGAAGAAGAATGTACTGGGAAAACTCCCCTGATTCAAAGAATGAGCTAGTTAGTTCAGCTATGTCAAGGGATAGATTTGACTTTATTTTTCGCCATCTTCATGTCAATGATGACCTCGATGTCCATGACAAATTTACAAAAATACGCCCACTTGTAACAAAGCTCAATGAGAAGTTTTTAGAGTTTGCTCCAGTCGAAGAATATTACAGCGTAGATGAGGCTATGATTCCATACTATGGTAGACATGGCTGTAAGCAACATATAAAAGGTAAGCCAATCCGGTATGGTTTCAAGTCATGGGTTGGTGCTACACGACTGGGGTATGTTTTATGGATGGAGCCTTATCAAGGTGCCACAACTATGTGTGATCCAAAATACAAAGATCTTGGTTTGGGTGCTAGTGTAGTGCTCACCTTTTGTGATGTTTTGATTTCACGTGGTTTCGACATTCCATATCATATTGTTTTTGATAACTTCTTCACGGGGACGCCTTTGTTGGAAGAGATATCCAAGAAGGGCCTTCGTTGTACTGGCACAATTCGGGAAAATAGAACACATAAATGTCCACTAATTTCATCAAAGGAATTGAAGAAAAAAGACCGAGGTGCATTGGATTTCAGAACCACACATGACAACAAATTCATAATAGCTAAGTGGAATGATAACAATATATTTAGCATCGCCTCAAATTCTGTCGGAATAAGTCCTATGTTACCTGCAAAGCGATTCTCTCAAAAAGAAAAAAGAAACATATTCGTCGACGAGCCAAATATGGTAAGAATTTACAACAAAAATATGGGAGGAGTCGACCGTTCTGATGAGAATATTTCTCACTATCGTATTGGCATAAGAGGTAAAAAATGGTATATGCCATTGCTTACACACATGATTGATCTGTGTGAGCATAATGCTTGGCAACTTTATAAAACAAACCATGGAAAACTTGACCATCTTGGTTTTCGCAGGAGGGTTGCAACAGCTTTGATTGAGTCGAACAGAAAAAGTGTGAAAAGAGGATCAAGTCGACCCTCTCAACATGAACATGCGGATAGCCGCAAAGACGGAAAAAATCATTTAGTTATTCCTCAAGAAAGGCAGACACGTTGCCGTCAGTGTCACAAAAAATGTTTGACTCGCTGCAGAAAATGTGATGTAGGATTGTGTGTTAAGTGTTTTGTGGAGTATCACTCATAACTGATTTTGATTTTTTATGCTTAACTCAAATTTGTAACCTTTTCTTTACGTTTTGAATACTTTTAGTAATGTTTTCGTACATTTTTCTTAAATAAATGTCTCATTTTAACTATATTGATATTTTACATTACCTACCACCTATTATCCTACTGTCCTATATATAGGACAGGCTTTTCCGGAAAAGCCTACAATCCGATATTTTATTAAATATTTTATTCATGTATTTTAGAGGTAGTTTAACTAAATAAAACTTTTTTTTTATATATTTTAAGAAAAAAATGGTTTTAGGCTTATCTGGGTTAAATTACTAGGGAAATGATGCGTACTTTTCAAGTGGGTACTCATTAGTAAAGGTACTTTAAAATGAATGTCAGTATATATGTCGTTACGGCAATGTCAGCTTTTCTTTTTTCTGAACATAATTTTACATAAAATGTTAAAATTCATGGTCTTCCTTTTTTTTCTGATGCTATATTATTTATCAAAAAATAATCCTTATAATGAAGCCTTCCGATCGGTATGATAAAACTACAGGTGATATTTTCTCGTGTACCGGGTTCGATTCTCGGTTCAACCAGGCAATTATTTAAAAAATGTATGAATGCAGTTTAAATTGTTTTTAAGATTAAAATAAAGTCTTCTTTCAGTAAAATGTTCCATCTTCAATAATTAAAGCACTTTCCCTTCATGTGGCATGGCCGTGGGACGCCCTGTATATCTATTTAATTACAGACCCATTTAAAATGGGGTTACTTTGCATCCTAAACAAAAATTGAATAAAATAAAAACTCTTGATCTTTTAAACTCAGTTTGTACAGTTTTAACTTTTTTGCAATAATAAATTTGAATAAGTATGTATGTACTTTGGGATTTTCAGTGTCAAATACCTACATAGAAAAATATTGGTAAATGTCAATTACTTACATAAAAAATCCATCTATTTGTAGAAAAAACATGTAAAGTGCGTTTCACTGAAGAGTTCCTCTGCCGGTATGTTGGTACAATAGGAGGAAAAAGGAGGATTTTTTTGAAACGCACTTTAGTCACAATTATTTCATTATTGAAATAATTAAAGAATTTGAAACCGATTTTGTAATTATTTATTAATTCATTTTGTATTCACATTTATAGGTAAATTTACATTTTTTATACAAATTTTTAAGCAAATAGCTAACTTTTATGAAACCTAATGTTTAAAAAAAATACCGTACAATTATTGTTATTTTTGGAGCCGGTGCCAGCCAACGAAATTTTTGGAGTCGGTGCCAGTTCGTCCGCGTTTGTAGTCAAAATTTCATGCATAAGATTGAATGTACTATTATGATTATATTATAGTATGTCGTTAAATGTTAATGATAAAGTTACCTTGCCTGGCACCGACTCTAAAAATAACAATAATTGTACCTATATATTTTCCTAAGAAAGAATATAAGATTGAGTATATTATAGGTTAATTGCAAGTAAATTGAACAAACTAAACTACGCAATTATTTTTTACTTTTTAGTGCAATTTTTTCAGTCTAATTTTTTGGAGTTGGTTTTATTTTTTGTTAAAATTTGTTTATTTCTCGCTTTTTAGTGATTTGTTTTTTTTTCGATCTATTTATCAAAGCGAATATGGGAAGACCTACTAAACGCGCTGCTCGTATGAGACAACGCCGTTTAAATGAGTCAAGCAAAGAAAATGAGAAACTACATCACGAATGAAACATTGTTCCGGTGTGACATTGTTAATGAAATTCCATCAGTGTAGATAAATAGATAGCCTCTTTATTGCACACGGAAACATCAAATACACGAAAAGTCTTACATTTCTTGTGCACAAAGGCGGCCTTATCGCTTAAAGCGATATCTTCCAGGCAACAGTGGAAGACGGGCAAACAAACTAACAAGCTTTCGCATTTACAATATTAGTTCGGAAGGATTTATAGCCGGAATGACTGAAAATACCAAAATCGCTATAGGTAGGTATGCCTACAATATTTGAGGAATTCCCTCAATTCCTCAAGGATTCCATCATCAGACCTGAGTTCCGGTGCCTGCCTTCTTTTGCTTCATCATAGTCGCTTAACTATCTTAATCGAGATATGTTATCGCCACCCGTGAAATACTTATCATTGAAGAATTCCGTTTATCATCCATCAGTTACACTTCATCAAATGATACTTTCTGAATGCAAATGCTTAACTTATTGCTGAAAATACCAAAATCGCTATAGATATGTCTACAATATTTGAGGAGTTCCCTCAATTCCTTAAGGATTTCATCATCAGAACTGGATTTTGATAAAAATGGGACCAATCTGGAAGTATATCCTTTCAAATGAAAAAGGAATTTTCCAAATCGGTGTATAAACGATGGAGTTCTGAGGTAACAAACATTTTTAAAAAAAAACGACGGGTTGCACTCTGGGAGTGCCGGCAGAAGTGAAAACTTGAATATTAATGTTGTGCATTTTTGATATTTTGGAATGGTTAGGGAATAATTTTGCACGAATTGCTTTAATTATCAGTATAAAAGTACTCTCATTTATGTGGTAGAATACAATATTTATTTATTGGGCTATCGTACACAAACATGACAATTTATATTACATTAAAAAGTTATATTAAGTTATATTAAAAATTTGTATTACGCCGCGCCAGTTGTCTACTCTCCATCCGTCTTACGAATTTTCGATCAGGTCATGTGTCCTGACGCGAGTTTAACATTTTTTACCCATTCCAAAAAAGTGCACAACGGCGCTAAAGAAGTTTTCACTTCAAAAAAACATACAAACGAATTGATAACCTCCTCCTTTTTTTGAAGTCTGTTAAAAAAGATCTTTTGTCATACGTTTTTTGTTAAACAATAGTAATCCGAGTTTTACAGTATTATAGGTAACTAACTACGTGGCGCAAGCGCTTCATATTGCAGTATTTGCATTCAACCCTATAAGCACGGTAATTACCGTGCTATAAGCAACACGCAGCCGGGTTACGTCAAAGTCGCCAAGCAAGATTTTGTGAAAGCAGCGGCGTGCGCTCGTAGCGCCTTAGATATAAGATTTACTTTCGATTGTCCCGGCCGTTGAGAGAGTTAGGTACGAGTACAGGTGCAGAGTTATTTTAGACCGTATTAGCGCGCACCGCAGGTTGATCACTTTAGACTCGAAATTAAATTGGAACACCCATACTAACAAAATACGCAATAAAGTTAATGGATTTTCGTATGCATTATACAAATTAACGAAAGTAGCTAATAAATAAAAAAACCGCCATAGTGGCTTACTATGCATACGTAGAATCTATACTGAGATACGGTATTATCATATGGGGAAATGGTACTGGTGCTAAGAAAGTTTTTATTGCACAGAAGCGATGTGTTAGAGCTTTATGTAGTATTGCCCCTGACATTATCATGCAGACCATATTTTTTGTCAATGGGTATATTAACATTAGCAGGCCTCCGTCACTCCATGTACTTGCGCGCGTTAGTTACCTACCGAGGCGGTGGATCGCCGGCGATCTAAAAGCCAGTGGGCTGTCGCAAGCGCTCGTTATCGCACGCTCGTTCGCTGTGCACAAAGAGTACTCTGCTGTGCACGTTACATCATAAAACATGATTGACATTTGTGTGGTTTACATTATTGTAAATAGTAATTGTGTGAATTAAAATCTCGTTTTAATAATTTAAAACATTGCCGCCCGCGCCTAACAATTTTTGTGAAGTTGATAGTTGTAAATCTAATAAAAGGAATAAAAACCTGTAATTTTTTAGTTTGCCTGTTGATAAGGAAAGGTAAGTACCTAGCTAATGAAACTCTTTTAAGTATGCCTACATTATAGATACCCACTTATTTGGATGAATTTATAGAATAGAATAGGTTGGTTTTAATTCCTTACTTTCAACATTAAAGGCGGATTTTAGGTCACACACAACATAAAAATATAAATGTAAAAATGTATGAAACAATGTAATTATGTATGAAACTGATTCCGTTCTAACGCGTCGCGACATGACACGTAAGACA
>CAUJAO010000461.1:0-40639 GCA_963082485.1 Eudonia mercurella
TCTACATGAACTTGGCAAGAACATTACGCAAATATCGCAAGATCTTGGATTTTCGGTAAGTTTTATTTTATTCTACTAACTATTTTAACTAGTGGTCGCCCAGTGGTCGAATTTCGACCGTAATTTTATTAAGGCTACATGGATTGTATCTGAACACCATCTTAAAAAAACACACTGAATTGAAATATGAATTGAAATATGATCCTGATTTGTTAAAGGACAAGCGTAGAAAAGGCACCGTTTGTCGAACATTTACTCTTAGAACAGCTACCTCGCACAATTTTTATATTTTTTATATTTTTTATGAGTAACTACCTTTATAATAAGTTTAATGGGATTCTTAATATATATCCCCTCCCCAGAGCCAGGTGTAAAATAACAATCACAAACTACCTAAAGGAACAGGACTACCAAAATACTGAAAACTTACTTATTCCTATAAAATAAAAATCTAAATTCTCTACACACAACTCATAAACATTTAACAAAAGGCACGAGAGAGTCGTTGCGAATGCAAATGCACGTACACTCCGGGCGGTAACAAAAAAAAGCGTGTTTGTTTGTCTCTGATTGGTCATAGTAAATCGTAGTAAATCGCGCAACCAATTAGGGAAAGGGTTAACGGCGTGGCCGGCGGCGGCGATGCGCGTGCACTCGAACATTTCTTCAAACCGGTAGTCTTCGAGACCGTCATAGTACGTATATCTGCTAGCTTGTGTCTATGATTAATCTACAGATACAAGGTGACATTACTCACTTTTCTTCTAGTCTCAGTGCTGATTTTCTTTTTTTATGTTTTAGAGAATATTGTTAAAAATTATTATTATTTTTTATTGTTAAAACTGCAGACACTTCTCGTGGGCGGTAACTTGCGCCAGACGCTTAAAGGCTCCTAAATAATTATTCCTATTCTTCCTATTCTGAATAAATGGACATTTGTAAAAATAATAACAAGTTTTATTTTCATACTGTATGTGAAAGAGGTAAGAAGACAGAAAACCACTTTTTAAATACTAATTTACATCTACATCTTTAGAATAAAATATAACTTTATTTGACGACTTTACAAGATCTTCTAGAAATGAATTCAGGTTTGTAGGTTTCCTTTTTCCATAATAAATACCAATGATAAATGGCTCACTTTTACATTCAAACGTGTTAGCCAATATAGGCCAGAATTCATAATTTGAGCTTTTAGCTTTTATCGTAAAATATCTGTAAATCTCTTGTTTAAAATTAAAAGCAAATACTTCAAAGCAGTTTGGCTTATATTTTTTATAGAGAATATTTTTTTTAATTTATATTTTTCATGTATTCATATTCTTGCTCTTGATGTTTGAACACCTTGGTGTTTGAACTTGAACTACTGAAAGGAAACAATATAATAGACTCATCGTCAGTAATATCACTATCCTTTTGTACGGAACCCTGTTATATGTTTGCTGCTTGCGCAGCGTCACACAGTGTAAACAACGTAAAATATTATTATTCAGATAATATAACCTATTAGATGTATTTAAGTAATTTTAATTCAGTAACTCAACTTAAAGTGATATTTAAAAGTTATAAAGTTTGCAAGTAATGTTTGCCGCCATATAAAAGTATTTCTAAAAACCACTGTATTACCTAAAGTTGACCGATTAACCCCAGTATATAACCTGCAATGATTTAAAGGTGGATTCCGACTCTTGCAGCATTTAGCTCTATGGGGTCTATAATTAACACTTTTAATACACTAATAGCATTCTTGTTACCTCTTAGAGCGCCATAGAACTTGTAAGGTGGTACAAGGTATTTAACTAACTTTAACTAACTCTGTTTTAGAACATAAAGTGTTCGTAAATAATTGATAAAATCTTTTGGTGTTTTACTCTTCCTTAAGCTATAAGAGTAACCCTTAGGGTGTTACAAGGCATTGAAGTAACTCTATTTAACAATATCAAATGTGTTTACTAACATTTGATATTGTTAAATAGAGTTACTTCAATGCCATATCTATCATAACGCGTTGTGTCTGATTAGAAAGAAATCGTGTCAAATGCTTTTGCGAGATCAAGGAATATGACTAAGCACTTTTTTGTGAGTCCAGTCAGCTGATGTATACTGCATCGTCAGTCGATCTGTCTGCTCTAATACCGTATAGAGTAGCTGCTAAGAGTTTGTTATTTTCTAAGTATTTTGCAAGTCTTTTATAAATGAGTCTTTCTAGGATCTTGGATATTGATTGCAGTATGGCTATAGGACGATAGTTATGCATACAACTATTATCCATTTTTATAAATAGGGTGAATGGGGGCCTTCTTCAACACTAATGTGTTGAAGAAGGCCTTCAAAGAAAGAAGTTAAAAGCATAAAAAAATAAAAAAAAGAGCCTTACAGTAGTCGCATATGATGTGTAACATTTGACATACTTGGATTTTTTATCAATGATCTGCACTTTATTGAGACATATCATCAGTAAATTTAATTTAATTGTTGAAAACCTTTTTGGGCATTTGTAAAAGCGAGAAGGAATAGTTCAACTTTTCCTAGTGTAATGACTTACAAATCAGTAAGCGCGGATACTGGTGAAGGTATTAGTAATTTGTTTGCGGAGTATTTTCATTCCACTTTTTTGGCTACAAGTCAAAATATAGGTCATATTATAAGCGTGACCTCTGATGAAGACCTTTGTAGTATAAGTAGTGTTGATATCGATCCAACTAAAGTATCCAACCTTTTAAAATCGCTTGATTTATCTAAGTCTGGTGGACCAGACTCAATTCCCGCTGTTTTCATTGTCAAATGCGTCGATGGTCTAACGATACCATTGTGTCTGCTGTTCAAGCGGTCACTGTCGGAAGGTACTGTTCCTAAAATATGGAAATCTGATTTTATTACCCCAGTACTTAAAAAAGGTGACAAAAGTAATGTGGAGAACTATCGTCCTATATCCAAGCTGTGTTTATTTGCAAAGGTACTGGAAAGGTTAGTTTATCAAAATGTTTGCTCCAGTTTGAGAAGTTCATTCAGTGAAGAACAGCATGGTTTTCTCAAGCACCGCTCGACATCCACTAACCTCATTATTGCGAATGAATTTATAGCAGGTGGTATGGAAAATGGAGCACAAGTAGATGTAGTATACACCGATTACCAAAAATGTTTTGATAGAATAGATCATTGTGTATTACTTTCTAAACTATATACAGCGGGTATACATGGTAACTTGTATCGTTGGTTTGCGTCCTATATTGATAACCGAAGTCAAGCTGTAGTCTTGCGTGGCTATGTGTCTCGGTGGACTGAAATACCATCGGGGGTACCCCAGGGGTCCATCTTGGGCCCTCTTTTATTTATTATATGTATCATAGATATTAATAAATGTTTTTTACATTCTAAATCCTTACTTTTCGCCGATGACATGAAGATTCTTAAGGAGATTCGTAGTCCTTTAGATGTCTATGATTTGCAACAAGATCTCTTACGATTTGAACAATACTGTATTCGGAATAGATTGGATCTTAACGTATCAAAGTGCTTCTATATGACATTTACACGTAAAAAAAAAACAGTGTTGTCTAAATACATTCTCCTTAATCACAGTCTAGCTAGGGTGAATAATATAAAAGACTTGGGCGTTATTTATGATTCCAAATTAAGTTTTGGGGATCATGTTCATCATATTGCTAGTAAGGCCTCTAAGGCCCTGGGGTTTGTTATGCGTATGTCCAAAGAATTCAAGTCCCTGAAATCAATTAAAGTTCTTTATTGTGCGTTCGTGCGTAGCCATCTTGAGTACGCATCTCAAGTATGGAATCCGCAGTATAACGTTTATATCAATCGTTTAGAGATGATACAAAAAAGGTTTCTGCGATACCTTGACTTTAAGGCTAGACAACAGTCTTCTAACTATGAGCACCGTTGCAAACGATATCACTTTTTACCTCTTCACATTCGACGTGAAGTGAATGACGCTTGTTTTATATCTAAACTCGTTAACGGCAATATTGACTGTCCGGAATGACTGTCAAAAATTGGTTCGTACAAATTACCGAGAAAACACTTTCTTAGTGCGCGGTTGTACTACCTACAACAGGTATAGTACTGTACACGACTTAGATCTGTTCTCGACAAGCACAGCGACTATTAGGCGAACTATATGTCAAAATTTATTTTCTTAGGCAATAATTCATTTCACTCATAGACACTAACGTGGTAGTATTCTTTGTTGTATATCTATATGCTTGTTGTTAATTTTTTGTTTACCAAATGTTTACTTGTGGGGGTTTGTAATTAGCTTTAAGATTTTAAATAGTTTAATATTTTTGTATAAATAGCTGTAAACCTTCCTTGAAAAAAATAAAAATAAAATAAAAATAAAATAAATATAGAAATTAACAATGACGTATATTTTTTTACAAATCTTAAAGAGAATGCAGTAATTACTCATTAGAAGACATTTGACATATCAAAATGATGACACGATATGTCATTTAAAATAGTAATATATCTGGTTTTTATTATCGATTTAAAATGCAAATGCATGAACGCGAGAATGCAGTAAATACTCAGTAGAAGAAACGTAGTGTTAAATTCTCTTTGGTAGAAGACATGTCACACTGACATCCTATCTGCCGCGCAATTTATGAACTCAGTAAAGAACATGTGAACAGTTTCGAGAAAAAAGATCGTAATGACAGCACATTCCATATCACATATCATAATCACAAACACAGTAAGTTGTACTTAATGCGTTCATAAATTATGCGGCAGTATCACACTGTTACGATCACATTTCTACGAAATCACTCCCACACATATTACTACCTACAACGGATATTGAGCTTAAAGTGTCGATCACTGGTTACTATTACGGATAACACTGTTACGGTACTTCCGTCCCTTTTCTACGAAATCACTCCCACAAATCTATACTATTATTAATATTATAAAGCTGAAGAGTTTGTTTGTTTGTTTGTTTGTTTGTTTGTTTGTTTGATTGAACGCGCTAATCTCAAGAACTACTGTTTCGAATTGAAAAATTATTTTTGTGTTAAATAGTCCATTTATTGAGGAAGGCTATAGGCTATATTACATCACGCTATGACTAATAGGAGTGGAGCAGCAATGAAAAGTGTTGCAAAAACAGGAAAATATTTACGCGGGTGAAACCGCGGGGCACAGCTAGTTGTATATATAGAAGGCGAGCGGAAGATGTTACACATCAACAAAAATAAATAAAAAGACATGTAAGCGGGGAGTAAGTTTATCTTTAAAAAATTTTATGAAAGCAAAATATATTTTATTAATTCCAGTGGCACAGTCATTTCTTAAAGTCATAATACGTTGTACAATTTCGATTCAATTTAATGCTACGTATATTTTGCATAAAAATATTATGACTATGCTTAATATTACTGATAAACGAAGAACATGTATGTGGCTCACAAACCAATGAGTCATATTCATATGAAGAGTCTAATTCTTTAATAATATCATAGTTACACTACCCATCCTTGTGCTGCGTTAAACTGTATGTGCGGCGCTCTATAAAATTAACAATATAAATGAGATATTAGCACTGTCCATGATTTTAGTTACCTTACAAATAGGTATTATCTTTTTATTACTTTGATCACTTATGTTATTTTTATCACCAAAAACCAAAATCAGCATCATCATCATCATTGTTGGTAATGTGGTGTATTAGAAATTTATAAAAATAATATTTAAGAACCCTTATATTGCACGACCCCGAGTCGCGCCTAGCCGGTTGTGGCACAACGCCACATACCTCGCGTCGCGTCGCGCGGTCGGTTAACTGCCTGTGTCTCATCTGTTTTACTTGAATACCTTTTGACCAGTCATTCGCTTACAAGTATAATATAAAAAATAACACTATATAATGAAGCTTGCATAAAAAAATGTCGTTGGTCTGATAATAGACTGCTACGTAATCGTGACTATAGATAGTTATCACGACAGATAAATACCTTTTGAGATTGTATAAATATCCGTAAACAAATATAAACGATCTATCTTACCCAATTATTGTAGTCACTCCTTAGTTGTGTTAGTAGAAGCACATACACAATACGAAATGTTTTTCTCAGTGCCCGGTATCGTTGTTGTCGCACTGATAGCTGCAGTTTACTTCTTCTTGACACGAAACAAGAATTACTGGAAAAAGCGGGGCGTTGTGGGACCTGAACCTGAGTTCTTCTTTGGCAACTTCAAGGATGTGGTGCTCCAGCGCAAGGTGGTCAACGAGGCATTCAACGAAGTCTACAATCAGTACCAGAAAGAAAAGTTAGTGGGTGTTTACCGACTGGCAAAACCTATCTTGCTAGTGCGAGACCTAGACATCATACAACACGTGATGATACGCGACTTCGAGAACTTCGTAGATCGTGGCAGCGAATTCGGAAGCAAAGGCCTCGGGAAGAACTTATTCGCAGCCGACGGAGAGCAATGGAGAGTTCTGCGTTCGCGTATGTCACCCATCTTCACTTCTGGTAAACTGAAAAATATGTACTACCTCATCGAGTCACGTGGAGATCAGTTTATTGAATACTTAAGGCCTAGCTTAGAAAAGCAGCCGGAACAAAATGTCTACACGCTTATACAGAAGTTCACCATTGCCACCATCAGTGCGTGCGCATTCGGCCTCGATATTGATATGAAAAATTACGATGTTGATACCTACGCCAAAATTGATAAACTTATTTTTACGCCTGCCTACGCTTTGGAATTAGAATATTTGATTCCTGGAATCTTGACATTTTTAAACTTGTCCTCGTTTCCCCGAGCCATTACAAAGTTTTTCTACAATCTAGTGGATACTGTCATTAAGCAACGAAATGGCAAACCGACTGACAGGAAAGATTTTATGGACTTGTTATTGGAGTTGAGATCTGCTGGCGAGGTGCGAGGTCCCAAAAAGTTTGAAGACGAGAAAGACCGTTCCCTGCAAATCACGAATGAGGTGTTGGCCGCGCAGGCGTTCGTGTTCTACGCCGCGGGCTACGAGACCAGCGCCACCTCGCTCTCCTTCCTGCTGCACGAGCTGGCCCTGAACCAGGACGTCCAGGACAAAGTAATCCAAGAAATAGATAAAGTGCTCCAGAAATATGACGGGAGGGTTACTTACGATTCCTTAAAAGAGATGACTTACATAGACCAAGTCTTTGATGAAACCATGCGCCTCTACCCTGTCGTGGACCCGTTAAGGAGGCAGGCGGCGGCAGCATATAAAGTTCCAGGAACTGATCTGACAATCGAAAAGGACACGTTGGTTATGATATCGGTGCGCGGAATCCACATGGACGAGAAGTACTATCCGAATCCACTGAAATTCGACCCGGACAGGTTCTCGCCCGAAAACGCGAAGTCGAGACATCCGTGTGCCTTCATGCCGTTCGGATTGGGACCGCGCAACTGCATCGGTGAGTATGTTAACAGTGGTATTTGATTGTGTCGCGGCTGTGCGGTGTTTAATACCTCCTTGTGTTGTGCAGGCATGCGGTTCGCGAAGGTGCAGTCGCGCGTGTGCCTTGTGAATCTACTGCGCCACTTCCGCTTCCTGCCGGGCGCCAACACGCGCCGCGACTTCACCTACGACGGCGAGCGCCTCATCCTTGGCTCCAAATACGGCATCCCGTTGAAGATTGTGCCTAGAACTACAAGCACGCAAAGCTGAATGTGCTCTTTATCGTTATAAATATTGTTTGTAGACAACTTTCGATCCTATTTAATAATATATTATAACGACAAGATTATCATAATCTTTTAATTAATTTATTTCTACGATTCTACCGGGTTCCAAATTAGGATTCCACAATTATTTTTGTATGTCGTTAGTTTTAAAAAGTAAATAAAGTAAGTTATTTAGAAGAGTGTATCACTAAATAATTTAAAATACATCATTTTGATGATCGGATGGGTGACCAAAAAATTTTTTGTCTCGAGCTCCTCCGTGCTCCGGAAGGCACGTAAAAGCTGTTGGTCCCGGCAGCATTAGAAGTCGTTAACAACCACCAATCGCACTAGGGCCCGCGTGGTGGTTTATGGCCCGTTCTCCCAATCCATCCATAGGGAAAGCTCATGCCCCAACAGTGGGTCATTAAAATCAGCTGGTGATAGATGACATTATTTTGGGCATTTCGGAAAAAAGTCATTGTAAAAACATTTCCTTTTTATAGTACATAAAGAAATAATAGATTTCTAGCTTTGGCCTTCGTAAATACTGTGTATTGTACGCTTAGAATAATAACGCCTAGAAGCCGAGTACGCGCACGACAATTGAGGCAAGTTTAACCAAGCCATATGTGGCTTGGTTGGCGGAACGGCTCGCTAGTATCCAAGGTCACGTCGTGTCGTAAGCAGCTCCGCAATTTTTGTTTATAATGACGATTTGTGCCATCAAAGGATGCTTTCACAAGTCAGAATCTAGCAAAAAGGATGCTAAGATTACATTTCACCTGTAAGAACAGCTAATCAATGTCTATTATTTCGTAAAACACGATATTAATGTTCGTAAATTTGTAATATGTCATTCCATGTATGTTTTGCTAGATGTAGGAAAACTTTTACCCCATTTTGTGTTCCGAGTTATTTTATTTAGAGTTGTTTTTATCCAAGTCTAGAGTCCAAGAAAGACAATTTATCACGATTGCTGTTATCAAAGCGCCAGTTATTTAGAAAATAGTTACAGCTACAAGGATTTTAAACTGACATGCTGAAAAAATGTTATAACAGTATTTTTTTCTGATAAGACTGATTTTTGTTCAATAAAGTAAATAAATAAATATTGGCATTCTTATTTATCACCAAAAATTGTTACATTTACATAACATTACATGTACATGTTTTCGTGTTATATGTAAGTATCTTTAAATAAGTAGCTAATGATATGAAAATTGTGGTAGTCGTAGCTTCACCGCCATCTGCTAAAGGCTCGAAATAATATTCAATGCATAATGAGATAAAATTATGCTTCCAAATAGTTTAAGAGAGAAGTGAAGGTCCATTGTCTCTGCCTACCCCTCCTGAGGGATTGAGGCGTGAGCTATTTATGTATGTATGTACCTTACAATTTTTACTTTTTTAAATAATAATCACAAACTTAAATGAAAACATCTTAATGTATATAACAGTTAATATTATTAATGTATGCCGTTAATATAATAAAATAATAATATGTAATAATTATAGAAGACAATTTTCTCTTTGTGACTATTGACTGTGGCTATTTTCACATAAAAAAATTTAAGTAATTAAAAAAATCATACGTAACAACAATACAATTTTTAAACTATGAAACAAGATAAGAGTTTAGTAACTTATCCATTTACCCCGATTTGGGGAAATTACCATTTTACTTGCGACATTTATTCGTACGGTTGTGTGTGTAATGACAAGCGGCTGACGCACACGACGGAGTATTTTGTGCCTCAATATTTTGACGAAATTTGTTTGACACTATCGTTCTAGGCGTTATTATTCTAAGATTGTACGTCTCTAAAAAGTCTATCGCTCAGCTCCGACGAAATCAAATAAACCCACTCTCCAGCTTTCCAACTACTTCTGTGCAAAGCAAAATGTTAGTATAAGGATGTTGTATGTTTGAAGCCGTTTATACGGGAACGACTTTGTACCTTTTAAATAAAATAACAAGTATAAAATAAACGCGAGTATATCTGTTAAAGTTGTTTCATTTCAATACTCATAAAATTACAATTAATCTAATTTATATAGAAAGTTTTTTGTTTCATGAGTTTTATAATATTTCATTTGGAGCTTTTGTAATGCAAATAGAAAAACATCATGCCAGAAACAAATATTTTGCCTGATAGATTGCCTGACACTTATCAGATTCACAAGTCACAATGATTAATCAGAAATATTAGAGCACTAAATAACACCTTTTGTAGCGCAGATTGAAGCGCAGGTGGTCAGCGTTAGCCTGCAAGGATATTCTTCCAATGGAGATCAAATAAAACAGCAGAATTGTACAAAAATTGCAGCAGCGTATATTGCGTGTTGAACGGGGTTACAAGAAGAGGGATATATTCAAAAATTGACTTTGACAGTTCAATATGTTGCCTTATAAAAATAAAGATATAAGAATACTCATTTTAACACTTCCCCTTATTCTTAATAATCTTTTAATACCAATTACATACCAAAAATGCACATCAATTCAGTTACAATACAAACAATCCAAAATGCAACAGGTACCTATACAAAAACACAGACATATCAAACAACATATCAAAAAAAAAACAAAATGCAACACAATGCAATTCTCAAACATATTTAAAATGTTTAACATTCATATCATTGACAAAATTACAATGCTTTTCCAATGGCAGAGGTTTAGTAAGTATATCTGCAGGCATATTCTGGGTAGGCAGGTATCTTACACTTAAGTAATGTTTCTGAATTAGATCTTTAATAAAGTGATATCGCAAATCGATATGTTTGGTTCTTTTATGAGAAAATTCCCTTGATTGTAACAATTTCTGTGCGCTCTGATTATCGTTATACACAATCATATCAACTTGCGTCTCATTTATTTCCCACATAAAATTTTTAATGAAACATAATTCTTTGCAAGCGTCTGTCACTGCCATATATTCGGCCTCGGTGCTCGACAGTGCGACGCTGCGCTGCTTCCTAGCCTCCCAGCTAACAGTATTGTTTCCTAACTTAACTAGGAAACCTGTATATGACTTACGATCTGAAGGATCGTTCGCCCAATCAGCGTCTGCATAGGCCACGACATTTAAAGTATCACTTTTACTGAAATGCAATCCATGATTTACAGTACCAGCAAGATAGCGAAGAACGCGTTTCGCCGCTATCCAATGGCTTTTGTCAAACTTGGTCACAAACTGACTTAACTGACTGCAGGTATAAGCTATGTCCGGCCTTGTGCAAACTGCGAGATACATTAGTGAACCTATGAGCTGTCTATACTGATAGATATCATCGTCAATACAAACATCAGAATCACAATTTAATTTACTATTGAGAGCCATTGGTGTGGACACGGGTTTACAATGTGACAATCCAAAACGTTTTAAAATTTTCTTTATATAATTAGACTGATCTAAAATTAAGGTATCTTTAGTTCTTGTCACATTTATACCTAAACAACATTTTAACAAACCTAAATGCTGTACATCAAATTCCT
This sequence comes from Eudonia mercurella, assembly GCA_963082485.1. NCBI lineage: Eukaryota > Metazoa > Arthropoda > Insecta > Lepidoptera > Crambidae > Eudonia > Eudonia mercurella. Next base: position 11,177 of record CAUJAO010000461.1, read on the forward strand.
TTTTCAGTAATTTATAAAATGACCTATCTTTACGATTAGTAAAAACATAGAAATCATCTACATATAGTGCCAAAATTGTATACTCACTTTCATTTATTTTAATGTAAACACATGGCTCACACTTACTCCTTTTAAAATCATGTGATTCCAGAAACTCATTTACCTTTTCATTCCACATGCGTCCCGCTTGCTTTAATCCATAAATACTTTTATTCAAAATGCATACTTTACTTTCATCTCTTATGTAACCCTCTGGCTGCTCCATATATATACATTCATTGAGGTCACCGTTCAAAAAGGCTGTACTTACATCTATATGTTCAATATCAAGGTTATGTTGGTTGGCCAAGGCGAATAATATTCTCAAGGTAGAGTGTCTAACCACGGGCGAGAATGTTTCATTGTAGTCAACACCCTCCCGTTGGCTAAAACCACGAGCCACTAACCTAGCCTTACATTTATCTGGTTTACCTGACTCATCGCTTTTTATTTTATAGATCCATTTACATTTAATTATGTTTGCATTTGATGGACGGTCTACCAGTCTCCAAACATTATTATTTAACATAGAGTTATACTCTTTATCCATGGCTATTTGCCACTTAGAACAATCCATCGAAGACATTGCATCACGATATGTCTGTGGCTCACAAAAATCAGAACATAATTCAAAATGTTCTGACGACAACAAAGACGTGTCATAGTCACACACATACCGTAACGGCGGAATACCTCGCGTACTGCGAATAGGGTTGCTGCGGACGGTCACGGAAGCCTCCGGACGAGTCGCATCCTTTGTTGACGCCTCTCCCGATGAAGGCTCATACCCTGGACTGCTTTCAGCGTCAGGCGCAGATTCCACACTGGTGTCACTGCTAGAGCCGGACTCGCCAGACAACGAGTTAACTGAAATTGGAGAGAAAAACTCATCAACGTCACTATGTGACTGATCTGGGTTTAAATCATTGTGAGAACTCAGATTTTTACAACACACATTATTAGGCATAGACCTCACTGAACTATCAGATTCATTACTATTTTCATTGTGACTAGAATCCAAGACATGGCTTTCTGAATGAACATCATTGCTTATACTAAGTTCATTGCCATTTAATTTATTATTATAATTCATGTCAATGCATACAATTTCAGAATTAAATTCATTATTATTAATATCATCATTAATGTCATAAGATAAAACTTTTCTGAAATCCAAATAAAATTTATTTTCTAAAAACTCAACACTTCTTGCAATTATAATTCTCCTAGGATTAGATGGTTCGATCAATCTATAACCTTTAGATGTTTCGCAGTATCCTACAAAAATAGATAACCTTGACTTGGCATCTAACTTTGACCGAGCGGGTTTGGGTAATAAGTAATAGGCAACACACCCAAATACTTTAAGATGCTTGAGACTGACGCTGCGTCCTGTCCACACTTCCTCAGGTAGTTGGCCAGCTAACGCTGCAGTGGGGCTTCTATTTTTCAAATATATTGCTGTCATTGCAGCCTCTCCCCAAAAACGGTTGCAAAGCCCTGCTTGCCTAAGCATGCACCTTACTTTTTCCATTACTACCCTATTCATACGTTCAGATACTCCATTTTGAGCTGGACAGTATGGCACTGTCGTTTGATGAACAATCCCCTCACGAGCTAAGTACTCCTTAAATTGGATACTGCAGAACTCACCTCCATTATCTGTTCTGAGACATTTAACATGGAAACAAGTTTGCTTCTCAACAAGTCTTTTGAAATTTATAAAACAAGACATTACCTGATTTTTGGTCTTTAATAAATATCCAAAAGATTTTCTGGAAAAATCATCAGTAAACATTAGTAGATATCTAGCTCCACTCCAGCTGCTGTCCTGCATTGGCCCGCACACATCTGAGTGCACGATTTCCAAAACCTGGGTTGCTCGACGAGCCACACCTTTTGGGTACGCCTTGGCAGCCTGCTTCCCCTCAATGCATGCTATACATGGAGAAATTTTATTAGTATTCTGAAAAATAACACCACGATTAGCACATTTATTTAAGGTTTCCAGGCCTTTCAAACTTAGGTGCCCCAATCTACAATGCCACACATCCTCAGACACGCATGCAGCAGACCTTGCACTCTCTGCCTCCTGCACTTCATGTAGGAGTGCTGAAGAGTACACCTTAGCTAGATTCTCTAATTTATATATGCCTTTGTGACACTTAGCAAACAACACCGGTTCCCCCTTAATTTCACACTTTTTATAAAAGAAACAACCATCCTCCTTAAATACAACAGTCATCCCTCGCTCAAACACTTTACTCACAGACAACAAGTTCGCAGACAATTTTGGTACATACATTACATTTTTGACTAACCAGTCACTATTTGAGATTTTTAAATTAATATCACCAATACTTTCACTTACAAGTTTCTCATTATTTGCTATTGCAATCTTACTGTAATTTTCCCTTAAATTACACAACTTATCTTTGAAGTTGGTCATATGCGAAGAGCATCCAGAATCCACAATCCAGTCTTCTGTTGCCACAAAACCTGAAGCAAGCAACGTTTGTTCTTGATCTTCATTCTTCTTTTTGAATGAGTTCTTTTTGTTCTTCAGTTTATAACACTGTGACTTTATGTGACCAGGCTTCTTACAAAAATGACAAATAATATTCTTCTTAGAATTCACAGCTAAAGCTGTATTTGAGTCATTTGTGTGCGATGAACTTCTACGGTACTCCTCCTGTAGTAGTCTGGTGCGTACCACTTCGCTTGAGAGTGAGCTTGAAAGACATAGGGTTCCCAATCCCGACACAAGAGCATCATACTCCTGTGGCAATCCCACAAGCATAATCTCGGCTACCTCGGCATCATCAATGTTTCTGCCGATGTCTGCTAACTGTTGAACAGTTGTCATGATAGTGTTTATGTATTCAGTCATACTCCTGAATTCCAAGAAATCCATCCTGTGTAGTTGTCTGAGTAATACAACACGACGGTGCAATCCTTTATCCTCAAATATTGCACTTAATTTATCCCACGCTTCTTTAGCTGTTTTAACACTATACACGTGTTGATATAAAGCTGGCATTATTGTCAAGCATAGCCGTGCAAGAGCCCTCTGATCCTTATTGGTATCTGTTTCAGTACCTAAAATGGCTTGCCACAGACCGTCCATAGTTAGCGCCATGCGCATTGCAAATTTCCATGTCGAATAATTAGCCACGCCCTCTAATTTTTCTATTTGAACATTGTTTGAAACTAACCTCTCGTTTGTTGCGTTAAGCAGTTGTGCATTAGATAAATCTATATCAAGATTATTTGGCATGATTTACAATTTTAGGTTATCTGGCTGGCAAATGGGTAAATGGCGGTGGCGATGGCAGCTAGCCGGTCGGCACGTGCATATGCGATCCTTGAATATAAATAAGTATAAAAATCTGGGTCCTAACCTGTAGCGCAGATTGAAGCGCAGGTGGTCAGCGTTAGCCTGCAAGGATATTCTTCCAATGGAGATCAAATAAAACAGCAGAATTGTACAAAAATTGCAGCAGCGTATATTGCGTGTTGAACGGGGTTACAAGAAGAGGGATATATTCAAAAATTGACTTTGACAGTTCAATATGTTGCCTTATAAAAATAAAGATATAAGAATACTCATTTTAACACCTTTAACATTTGTTTTAACATTTGTGTTTTTGCACTAAATAAATTACAACTTTTATGTTTTTAGGAATACTTCGATCATTTTGGTAATTTTTATCAACATAAGCCACAACTATATATATTCTTGTTTGGATTGCACTGGTAATCAAATAATATTTAAAAATTGCTTATGACTGTGGAACCTAATATTTTGCGCAACGAGCTCGCGCTTGTTTGGTTTTAACACTTCATTACATTTATGTCGCGTCGCACGGTGGGCTGTCTTAGTCTCATTCGTTTTGCTTCAATACCTTTTAACCACTCATTCGCTTTAATGAACATTATCTGAAATAACACTATGCAATGAAGCTTGTGTAAGAACATGATGTTTTGGTTTTATCGTAATGAGTTTGATAACAGACTGCAAGGTAATCGTGAGTATAGGAAGTAATAATAATAGTACTGGGATCGATCTACACAGAAAAAACGGTTTTCTCAAAATAAGCAAAAAATACTTGCATGAAATCAAATTGCATTAAACCAAGATTATGGTTGTTTCATATATATATTGAAACTAATATTTTCTTACGTAAAGGAAAAAATATCTTAAACTGACATTAAAAAAATCTTGAATGAAGACAATTTCACTTGATTTAAGACATTCTATCTTTCACCAAGAATTATTAGTATTCTTATTGTAAGCCGACGATTCCTTGGTGTAAGCTTAGAATGTCTTTTTATTTCAAGAAAATGTTGATTTGGATTCAGAAAGTAAACCACTTCGCTTTAAATAAAATATACTTAATTTAAATAAAAAACTTTTTTTTCAACAATAATAAAACTTGCTTCAAGAATAATTTTACTAGAATCAAGATGTTCCTTTTTTATATGAGATAATTTATCTTTTGATGTTAATACAAAAATTCTAAATTTAATACAAACATATTTTGTATCAATGACTAATAATGTTAGGAATAAGTTAGATTTGCTTATGCCAATAAGCGATATTATTGATTTTAATTTAAATTACCTTCAATAAAGAATAATCTAACTTGTTGTTTGAATATTTCTCTGTTTAATATTATTAGTTGCTTCTAATAAGGGCCTTGAATTCTTGTTTTAAGCATGAAGGTATTGTGTCAGTATTACTTTTTATTTTACAAACATTCTATAGATAATACGGCTCAGGCACTCCCAGTTTTTACTGGGTGTTCCTAAGTCATATTCTGAAAGAAATGTTAAAGATTTAAAACATACAAGGAATCGATGAAAACGGATATCTTTTATTATGCACATGGAGGTTTTTTATTCTCATAAAATAATATAACAGTAAAAGGAAGTTTCATAATACTTTAAAATACTATTGCCTCCTACTGTTGTCTGTAGTAAGGTAAGCAGGTCAAAGTTTGGAAAATATCTTGTTATCAGTATGTTTTCTTCTTGAGCTCCTGAACACTAGTTGACATGGGCGTACCCAGGGGGGGCGTACCCTGGAAATATCGCAGAACATGTATGAACTCGCCTAATTACTAATCAAAGTATAAATGGGGCCTTATGCTCTAACTTTTAAATAAACCGCGCAGTAGACACTGGCAAAATGCACGGTGCAATTGCCAAAAAACGTGCGCGACGATGGCCGACGAAGATTACCGAAGCGTTCGAACGCTCGGCTGTATTCGGTAATCTTCGGTAGGGAGTTGCGAGCTGAGATTGCGAGCGACTAGCATTTATTTTATTTGACATGTTATTACAAAAACACAAATGTTAAAAAAAAAATCCACCAGCAGGATTTGAACCTGCATCCTTCTGAAATACCGGGTCAGGTGCTCTTCATCATTCATCATTGAATGGGCGCCTTTGGCTTTCAAAGTAAAAAGTGTTGAATAATTTCGGCGGGCTGGTTAGAACCATGATAGCTTAATTGGAAGAGCACCTGACCCGGTATGTCAGAAGGGTGCAGGTTCAAATCCTGCTCGTGAAATTTTTTTCAACATTTGTGTTTTTGTAATTTGTTCGCAACAAAATTTGCGTTAAAAATTATTTGAATATTTTGACATGTTGTTGTTTTGAAGGAGCTAAAATCAAACGTAGGTGAATAAAAAAAAACATTCAGTGTCTATATCAAAGTATAGAAATCTGTCTGATTGATATTGTATTGTGATTGTGACACACACATACATTCTGCATGCATGCATAGTCAAATTTATTTTTATTTATTTAACTACCTATAAAGCAGGATCATTTGCGGCTGTTTGCTCTACACACTACACTACATACAGCGTGTCCAAAAAACGAAAGATAATCCTTTAGCTGCGGGTGGGTCATATCATGTCCTACCGCATTCTGGAATTTTAATTTAGTGAAAGTCTCACGGTTTCCGAGATATCGTTTTTTTTTTTTAGAACAATCTTCATTCGTTTAGTTTATTCCATGCCATTTCTACATATGATAACTTTTTTAAGCCTAATTTTTTATGGTTATCTAAAACAATATTCTTTTGTTCCCTAAAGTAATGAGAAAACCACATAAAAAAATCTTATGCAAAGTTTTCATACAAACTCAACCAAACGTATGACTTTGATAGCCTGTGGTGTAAAAAAAATTTACGAGGCAGACCGTGCCAATTACTTTAAAACATTGCTTTGTTAATGTTTATTTAAAATTGGTATTACCGTTTTACATTCCTTTTTTATTTACTTTTTTATCGTAATTTAAATGCACGAAGGTAGCAATTTCGGATTTTAATCCTCAATAAAAGAAATCCAGTGGCGATACCATATCAAAACCCCAAAATACCTGTTAAAATAAAGAATATTTTCTTTGCCAATTTCGATTACAATGACATGTCAAAGTCAAAACTTCATGGAAGCAAGTCAGGTACCGAACCTTTCTACGATTTCATTGTTCACATGTATCAAATCATGAAATAATACTTGTAAGGTAACTTAATTTCAATTGACTTTTATTTTAATACAATCCGAAATTGCTACCTTCGTGCATTTAAATTACCATACAAAATAAAATAAAAAAGGAAAACAAATGTTGAAAAAAATTTCCATGAGCAGGATTTTTTCAACATTTGTGTTTTTGTAATTTGTTCGCAACAAAATTTGCGTTAAAAATTATTTAAACATTAAAAAAAAAAAAGGAATGTAAAACAGTAATACTATTTTTAAATTAACATTATCTAAGCAATGTTTAAAAGTAATTGGCACGGTCTGCCTCGTACATTTTTTTGACACCACAGGCTATCAAAGTCAGCCGTTTTTTTGTATGAAAACTTTGCAAAGATTTTCTTTATGTGGTTTTCTCAATACTGTAGGGAACAAAAGAATATTCATCTAAAGATGAAACAAATAACTATGAGTATTTGATAAAGCAGCACAAAACCGGTCGTTGTGGAGATCCTTGGGGGAGGCCTTTGTCCAGCAATGGACGTCTTTTAGCTGAGATGATGATGATGATGATGATGATGATAATGATGATGATAATGATGATGATGATAATTATGATGATGATGATGATGATAATGATGATTATAATGATGATGATGATAATGATGATGATGATGTAGATGATTTTAAAAAAATAGGCTTAAAAAAGTTATCATTTGTAGAAATGGCATGAAATAAACTAAACGAGGGAATATTTTTCTAAATAAAAAGAAAAAAAACGCTATATTGAAAACAGTGAAATTTTCACTAAACTAAAATTCCAGAATGCGGTAGGACATGATGTGACCCACCCGCAGCTAAAGGATTATCTTTCGTTTTCTGGACACGCTGTATACCTAATGTTTCATGAACGTGTGTTTGTGTAGTGTGTATGACAAAACAGCCGCGGACGATCCGACCTAAAAAATCTGACTTGCCCTCCCCTAGGCCAGAAGCTGGGTACGCCCATGCTAGTTGATGTCGGCTTTGTTGAGTCGTTTTCAGTTTCACATAATGGCTTTGCACTCACCTTAAATAACTCTGTAGGTGCCTGGAAACATAAAAAATAAAGTATATGTGGTGAAAGATAAATTATTTATTTAGTTTATTTATATAGGCATCTTAACTACTACTATAGTAAATTTATGGTCAAGTGGATGGTAAGTAAAGTAAGTAAAGTAAAAATGCATACAAAAAGTAAACAAAACACTAAGAAATTGCACTTACATAAGCTGTGATAATTTCTGATATTTTTATCCGGGTCCCTAGATGAGGACAGAGCTCCTTTAGGTTTCCTTAACTCTGTGGTTATCCCATTTGCTGCAAAAACACAAGAAAATGTGACATAGACATTCTAATTAATAAATTAGCAATAACCGACTAACCTAAACATTTCAAATGTTCTGATTGCCAGACTGATTCACATTCAGACTGATTGAAACATGAAATTTTATATTATTTAGGTTATTTTCTAGGCTAATCGCCCTAATTCTAACTAGGGTCGAGCCCCTAGGTAGGGACGTATATGAGCAGTTGATGATCAAAATCAAAAATATTTATTGCATTATCACTTTCGTTTAAAACTAATGATGACTAGGCTATTTACTTAACCGATGTTTCTGCGGACGGAAGTGTTACTATTGTCACCACGTCGTCGTCGCGTTACATTCACGCAGCTCGGGCACAGCCATTGGAGCCTCAGTTCAGTACTAATGTTAGTGAACAAATCCAGTGACAGATTGAGGCATTTATAATCAAAATAGCTATTACACGAACTACATAGAATACATGTTTCCATGTTTTAGCGGTTTATGATACTAGTTTATAAGTCGCACTATTTGTTCCGTGCGGTCAACGTTGTGTTACATCAAATTGTTTACAAACTGGCCGGGCGAGCGTATTGTATTTGATCAAACTTCTTCGCAAGTGTTTCCACCGAGTTGAGGCTGCGCCAAAAAGGTCCTAAGCGCCGTGAAACAGCTGGCGCTTACGCGTTGCCCTCCGCGGCCCACTATCAACTTGTACGGTAGCAACAGAATCTTTATAACTTAACAATTATTGTTTTAACTATCATTTTTAACGCACAAACTATAAATTAACATTTTTATAATGTTTTTAATGTAATGAGCTTATTGAAGATTTGAGATAGTCGTTTATTTGCACTTAGACGCGTTTTAATAAACTATTTGGTGATATAAGATTGCTGCGATGTGCTTACTACGTATACCCGACTCAAACCGTATCTACTAATATAGGAAGTCATCATGACAAACAAAATAAATAGCATAGGTACTTATTGTGATATGCACGTTTACGATACGGACGTTAATCGGGAAACAAATATAAACGATCTATCTTACCCAATTATTGTAGTCACTCCTTAGTCGTGTTAGTAGAAGCACATACACAATACGAAATGTTTTTCTCAGTGTCCGGTATCGTTGTTGTCGCACTGATAGCTGCAGTTTACTTCTTCTTGACACGAAACAAGAATTACTGGAAAAAGCGGGGTGTAGTGGAACCTGAACCCGAGTTCTTCTTTGGCAACTTCAAGGATGTGGCGCTCCAGCGCAAGGTCGTCAACGAGGCATTCCACGAAGTCTACAATCAATACCAGAAGGAAAAGTTAGTGGGTGTTTACCGACTGACAAAACCTATCTTGTTAGTGCGAGATCTAGACATCATACAACACGTGATGATACGCGACTTCGAGATCTTCACAAATCGTGGCAGCGAATTCGGAAGCAAAGGCCTCGGGAAGAACTTATTCTCGGTCGACGGAGAGCAATGGAGAGTTCTGCGTTCGCGTTTGTCACCCATCTTCACTTCTGGTAAACTGAAAAATATGTACTACCTCATCGAGTCACGTGGAGATCAGTTTATTGAATACCTAAGGCCTAGCTTAGAAGAGCAGCCAGAACAAAATGTGTACCCGCTTATACAGAAGTTCACCATTGCCTCGATCAGTGCGTGCGCATTCGGCCTCGATATTGATATGAAGAATTACGATGTTGATACCTATGCCAAAATTGATAAACTAATTTTTTCTCCCCTCTACGCTTTGGAATTAGAACTTTTGATTCCTGGAATCTTGACATTTTTAAACTTGTCCTCGTTTCCCCGAGTCATTACAGACTTTTTCTACAATCTAGTGGATACGGTCATTAAGCAACGAAATGGCAAACCGACTGACAGGAAAGATTTTATGGACTTGTTATTGGAGTTAAGATCTGCTGGCGAGGTGCGAGGTCCCAAAAAGTTTGAAGACGAGAAAGACCGTTCGCTGCAAATCACGGATGAGGTGTTGGCCGCGCAGGCGTTCTTGTTCTACGCCGCGGGCTACGAGACCAGCGCCACCACGCTCTCCTTCCTGCTGCACGAGCTGGCCCTGAACCAGGACGTCCAGGACAAAGTAATCCAAGAAATAGACGAAGTGCTCCAGAAATACGACGGGAGGGTTACTTACGATTCCTTAAAAGAGATGACTTACATAGACCAAGTCTTTGATGAAACCATGCGCCTCTACCCGGTCCTGGACCCGTTAAGGAGGCAGTCGACGGCAGCATATAAAGTTCCAGGAACTGATCTGACAATCGACAAGGACACGTTGGTTATGATATCGGTGCGCGGAATCCACATGGACGAGAAGTACTATCCGAATCCACTGAAATTTGACCCGGACAGGTTCTCGCCCGAAAACGCGAAGAAGAGACATCCGTGTGCCTTCATGCCGTTCGGATTGGGACCGCGCAACTGCATCGGTGAGTATATTAACAGAGGTATTTGATTGTGTCGCGGCTGTGCGGTGTGTAACACCTCTTTGTGTTGTGCAGGCATGCGGTTCGCGAAGTTGCAGTCGCGCGTGTGCCTTGTGAAGCTACTGCGCCACTTCCGCTTGCTGCCAGGCGTCAACACGCGCCGCGACTTCATCTACGACGCCGAGCGCGTTATCCTTGGCTCCAAACACGGCGTGCCGCTGAAGATTGTGCCTAGAACTATAAGCACATAAAGCTGAATGTGCTCTTCATTGAATTTGATTGGTTATGTTTACTGCTTTATTTATTTTATTTATTTATTTATTTATTTATTTATTTATTTATTTATTTATTTATTTATTTATTTATTTATTTATTTATTTATTTATTTATTTATTTATTTATTTATTTATTTGTTAGGTACACAAAACAGATAAAAATTAAAAAATTACAAAAAAGCATGATAAATTGTTTAAGAGCTAAATTTCTATCTAAAACATGTGTACACATCACGATTAATAATAAGCGTCTATGTTAAAGTTTACCTAATCTGAAACTATATCAAATTAAATTAAATTATCCGCATTGGGGCGTTGTGTTGTTATCCGGAACACAGTTTTTAAACTTCAGCGGATAGCTATTTCTGTAGCGGATATCGTACTTTACTGTTAGTAGTATAACTATATTTGTTTTCAATAAATACATTTTATTATAATTTCAATGATTATTACTTATCAGTGGTAAACCGTCCACAAAAATCCCATATACGAAAACCGAATCCCGGCGCAAAATTTATCTTATTTATTTCTATCTTTGCCCAGGAATCATTAAGGCGAAGGGTAAGGAGAAAACATGTATAGAAGGTGACTTTAGACATGTTTCCTGGCTAAAATTTAAAATGTGAAGCTTCGAAAATAATATATGCTTTTAACCATATCCTGAAGCTCTACCTGTAGGTTCGAAATACTTGTTGTTAGCTTTATTAGCATTCAGAACTAATTTGAAATGCTAAGCTCTGTATTTATTTTGCACAAATTTTTTATCAGTTTGACAAATCCGTTTAAAGCTAATCTCGGTATAGATATTTCTATAGTTTGTACCTTTTTCCTGTAAGTCTATTTGTTAGGAACAGTAATCAAAAATTAGGTTTTTTAGCGTAAATCTATTTTCTCCTACTATAAACGTAACTACGTATTTGCTCGCAAAAAGTTTTCAGGCGTTTAGTTGTATAGAATGCGACATTGCCCTACTGTGCGATGCCTGGCCTGTCGTCCGTCGTTGTGTACGAGTGCAACGTTGCCAACTCGGCGATACATCTTTTGTCTGTTTGCTTGCATTCGTTGCGAATGCGGTTTATGTAGTAGGTATCTACGTAGACGAGATTATATATTTATGGTTTAGTGTCTTAATTTATTCTAAAATAAAAAATGGGTAATAAGAAAGGAAGAATCCCAAGAATATCATTGAAGTTGATGCGAAAACGAAAATCACGCCTTGCAAATAATGTAAAAGCACAACAAGCCCAGCAAATGTGTGATGCTGCAGAGTAACCTACCTATTATTTAAAACTCATGTTTTTTTTCTATATGTAGATAGGTACTACGTAATCACTAAACGAAAAAGCCTATTAGAGACCCAATATATGTAACAGAGGCTATTCAGCGGGAGAAAGTAAAACAAGGAAATAATTCATCTTCTAAAAAAAGAAAATAGCTCCAGATACAGACCAGCCATCTACCAGCACAGCTCAGTCGACAGCACCTAACGCCTAAAAGAAAAAAAAACTGTCGATAGTAATTTTTTTCAATAAAACATTAAAAACTTTTTTGATTTGATTTTTTCTTTCATTCGGCTGCTGATGATGATATTATTATACTACTAGCTTTTGCCCGCGACTCCGTTCGCGTGCATCATTCGGGAACCTAATTTCGGGATAAAAGTATTCTATATGTTAGTCAGGACATGGTCTACCTATGTGTCAAGTTTCATCCAAATCGTTCAGCGGTTGAGGCGTGATTGAGTAACAAACATCCACACACAAACATCTAAACATACAAACTCGCATTTATAATATGTAAGTACCAGCCGTCACCCGCCAGCTACGCTGTGCGAAAATAATGAATAAATGAATGCTAATCAAAATAATTATTAGGTTTACCAACATCATATACATATGGCCTATCATTCGCACAATCTCATGTTCTTACTACATACAAATTTTCATCAAGATCGGTCAAGCCGTTCTTGAGTTATAAGAGGACATACAGACAGACAGACAGACAGATAAAAATTTCAAAAATCGTAGAATTGGTGTCAGTGAGTCCAAAAACGAATATTTATCCCAAAATTTGTCAGAAAAAATGCATGTACGCCTACAGATTTATATAGTAGTATAGATATAAGTAGATATAGATAGATAATAGGATAGTCATATGTATGTAATTTCTTTTTCACATAAAATATTAAAAACTTTTTGATTTCATTTTTTCTTTCTTTTGGCTGATGATGATGATAATAGGATATTATAATTATAGCAATAAAACGTATTCAAAATTTTCGGTCAGAAACGAGACTCTGATCGATCATATCTGTCTATCTATATCTGTGATAAATACAATCAACGTTCGCATGACAGATGGCGCTGGCTAAAAAATCCTCTAATGTCATTTGCCTTACCCTTCACCTTAAGACTGCGCCGTCCGTCAGTAAGTGACAAGTGTCATTATATTTTATTTGAAATGTCTTCGTCCATATTTATTTGATTTTGTATGGGGAATTTAACGTGAAAATTTTAAAAATAATTTTTTTTAAAACGCTCGATAAATCGAAAATGTGAAACGGATGATTTGTAGTTAAGACATTGGTGATTGTTTAGACTTAATTAGAGGTATAATAATTTAGATAAACTATAAGATATCAACTAAACGCCGCCACTCGTTTTCATGATTTTTGCCCAACTTTAAATGATGTTGTAGAAAAAACTATAGTGTGTTATGAATTTATGGGTCGGACTAATTGTAAACACGTTCCCTTTGATAATAAATCTATGTTTTGTTTATGTAATACGATAGTTTTTCATCATATATCAACTTAACCGTGACTACAATTTTGGCTTTTTTCGGTCAGCGCACCGTTAACCTTTTCACCGCCCAACTATCCTAAATGCGATGTCTCGCTGTACGCCAACGTATAAATGTATAACACTCTATAGTACGAAAGCAAGGATGCCGGTAACGTCATATCGATAATAGAAAAATGTGTGTAAATTTAAGTTTGTATTTAAATTTATAAAAAATATAATGGTAGTTTGTTTTATTTTATGAACATTTTTAGTAAGAAAAATGAGTATCCATTATCAGAGACAAAAAGACATGCATATACTTGCTAGAGATAATAAATTATAATAGGCACTTCACTATTCATTTCATAACGTAGCCCGTTGATTTCGTGTGAAATCTTTGGCGCTCGTAGCACGATAAATTTCTTAAGGAAAAGGGTTGTCTATGCTTTTTTACATTACAGAGTTTTGTTGGTCTAAACTTAAAATAATCTTTCGACTTATCATGTACATATTGTGTTCACGTTCAGTTTTAATGTTGATAGGTATACAGCGTATTTTGGTTAAGTGGCTGGCTTACAGACTTTTAACTACCACTGAGTTACCGAGTGTACGTTCTCTGTGTATGTTTGAGTACGTTTTGTTTTACAATAAACATTTGAATAGTGTTTAAGTAACCGCTTTCTTGTTTATAAATGCACGAAAGAGAATGGACACTAAGTACCTTCCCTTTGTACGTCATAAATAAATATATTTACCTACTAAAACAATATAATAAAGTAATCCTATACTGAATTAGGTTCCACAACTTCTAAAATCCGCAACAACTCATCAGAATAACATTCGCTCATTTTGCACTGTTTAGGTATTACCCGAACCGGGAAAGAAACACACGTGCGCACGTTTGTTTCGTTTGTAACGCCCGGCACTATGACACGATGACCTTGACACCTGTGCGCTTATGACGACACGGGTAAACTTGAAATGAATTAGCATTTCAAATTAATTCTGAATGCTAATAAAGCTAACAGCAAGTATTTCGAACCTACATGTAGAGCTTCAGGATATGGTTCAAAGCATATATTATTTTCGAAGCTTCACATTCAATATTTTAACCAGGAAACATGTCTAAAGTCACCTCGTATACATGTTTTCTCCTTTCCCTTCGCCTTAAGCATAGAAAGTTAAAATCGGTTTATTTGCTTGAAAGAATTGAGAGCTTTGAAGTTTGTACAGAAAGCTAAAATGTGAAATTGCGCTTTACAAATAATTTTATTGAAAGTAAACACAACAAAAGTTTCTATAGATCTTTTATCTATCGAAATGCTGATTCATCTTTACAACATTCCTAAACAAAGTTAGTTTGATTACGTATTAATTTAATATTGTATGATTTGGTGACATGTCATACTTTTTTTGTAAATGTCGTTACTTCTATTAAAGCTGTGGAGATTTTTGCGCCCATTCTTCTCCACAGCTAAAAAATAGAAGTTCTGAATGGGTAGTAGGTAAAAAATTTATGGACGATTCAAAAGCACGTTTCTTAAGTTTATTTGAATTAAAAATATTGACTTTTGTAGCGATAGCCGTATTAAATATCTATAGCGAAAACGTACCGGCAAACGTGCCGAAACACACTTCCTATTAATAATGTAAATTATGCACAAATATAAAATAAATATTGTTATGCTAAATTGATACTTCCCCCACTAGATAAATGTACATGTCTTTGTTATAAATCTGTATATAAACCTAAAATATTGTAAATAAATCAGTCACTTATTCATACAACAAGTCTCGTCTTATTATTTGACTCACGATAATATAGCATAACGCTATAACTTTGACTTTGATTTTGACAATAGTTTTCTGTATAGGAAACACTCAGCAGCCAACTGCCGGTGTTTGAGAATTTCCTCGACAAGGCGCCGAAGTCGGGCGGCTACGACGCCGTGCGCCAGAGCGTGGTGCTGCTGGTGGGCTCGCTGGCGCGCCACCTGGAGCCCGGCGACGCGCGTATCAAGCCCATCACGCTGCGGCTCGTGGCCGCGCTCTCCACGCCCAGCCAACAGGTGGGGCCAACGTTATGCTCAATTATAATCTAGCTACTCTTTTTAGAGTTAATTTCATCGGTTCCTTTTTTTCTGTTGTTTTTATAGTATTTCTTTGTGTACATAAAGTATTAATTACGTTAGTACTAACCTCTGTTTATCTAAGAGAGTGTATGCGAAAACAGTTCCAGTATCTTAGCTAAAGAACTAGCAAGATCTTTGATCGTGGTTTTTATTAATGCATACAAATCACTATTTGTTTTAGGGTTTTCAATTTTAACGAGTATTATTACTGAATTGCACACGAAAATATTTATTGTAAACAACAACTAGGCAAAGAACAAGTAAAACTATAGGAGGGTATACCGATACAATTATAACAAATAAACATCTCTGGTCTACCTGTCTTTATTTCGGTGTAACAAATTTTACGAAAGTGCACATTGCTGTCCAAATCGCCATCTATCATCTTCCATACATGGTTTGTTAAAGATCGCTCAAGATGTCACCTAAAGCAAGCAGTTTTTCATTTCCAAAAACACCTTGTAATAATACGTAAAAATATCCAAGCTAGAAGTCTTTTAGGTGGGTTCCTTCTATCTGGCAGAATTTTGTTGCTCCGAATTTTATTTGGCATAACACACTTGGCATAATTTTCTTTAAACGAATATGTTCAATGCATAAATATTATTTAGCATAATTATTATTTGGTCGAATGTTTACATGTATGAATTCCCAATGACATACTTTTAAGATGGCAGATTTTCACATTTAGCAAAATTACATTACGCATAATTTCGTTTAGCATAACATTTGTTTATTGCGACGATATGGATGATGGCAGTTTTCCATTTGGAATAATTTCAACCGAAGCGGATCGGGGAAGCGGGGGGACGGTGGGGGAAAGCCCCCCCGCAATGGGGGCTCATAAAGTCATAAATTCCATGATTTTGGCTTTGTTCACTTTACGGTCGCACCATATAACTATGATAGTAATTCACGACTTGATATTAATGATATTTGATGGAATGAACTCTCATCTTTCAACTTATATGCGGTTACCTATTGAAACGCATAACGTTTTTAGGCATAAACTGAAAATGCATAATGTTCATGGTCATAATCGTCACTTGCCATAAGTCTTTATAGCATAACTTCATAACGCATAACATCATATGGCCGAAATCTGTAAGGCTTAATCATGGAAAGGCATAATTGCAATAATCATAAAAGGCATAATTTAAATTTGCCATAACATTTAAAAGGCATAATATTCAAAAGGCATACATTTAATAAGCATAAACTGACAAAATCCATATATTCTTAAGGAATAATACTTGTTTACCATAATTTCAAAAAGCATATCATGCATGCATGCAGCAAGCATGGAGCAAGCATGCAGCAAACAAGCTTCAGTAAGCATGCGGCATGCAAGCAGCATGCAAGCAAGCAAGCAGCATGCATGCAAGCAAGCAACATGCAAGCAAGCATGCAACATGCAGCAGGCATGGTTTCTGTCACGGCTCCGGCGGTCCCACGCGAGCTTATCGTCGCAGATGGTTTTCGCTCTCCACCGCAGCTTTGACCGTTGACACCGTTGACACCACCTGCTCCTCAGCTCGCGCGCCGCCTTGCCCCTCCGCGCCTACGCGCTTCTAAATTACACTCTAGGGGTAGGACAGACAAGACTACGTGGAGTCGGATTTGTAGCGATTCGTTTCTGACACTGACTTTTGTAGCACAACATTACTAAAAACACAACGTTTTAACTTTTATGACTATATTTTAAATCAAATTAAGGTTAAAATGATATTTATATTAATAATAACATAATTTAACTTAGTAAAATTATAGCAAGTGAATAATATACGTAATGTTTTTATAAGAAGTGTATTTAGACCAAGTAAAAATTATATCCAATGAACGTTATATCCTTTGAAATTTGTTCATTTGTAATTGTATGAAATGAAATACACCCCTAAAACAACTTAAGATTATGTCAAAACAAAATTATGAATGTTAACAGTTATGCATAGTAAAATTATGCGTTTTAAAGTATGCTTAATAAAATTATGTCAAACAAAAATATAGATTTTAACAATTATGATTTTTTACATTATGCCTCTCAAAAATTCTGCATTATTATGTTTATGCATAATAAAATATTATGCCAAATAATATTATGCTTTTTGATATTTATGCCATCGTGTCCATGGCCTTCTATGGGATCGATCCAATGTGTGTCGTTAAAAATCTTTATCTTTAGGTTCAAGAAGCAGTCAGCAACTGCTTGCCGCATTTGGTGAGCTCGCCCGCGCTCGAGGATGAGATTCCCGCCATCATGAATAAGCTCATGAAGCAGCTGCTTACCGCTGAGAAGTACGGCGACAGAAAGGTGACATTATAATCGTATAGCATTGTTATCATATTTTAAAATGAGTTATGTGAAAAAAGACAATATTTGTGTAAAATTATATGTTGCTTATTTTATTACAATAATGTATTCTTAGGGTGCCGCTTATGGAATCGCCGGAATAATCAAAGGTCTCGGCATTTTGTCTCTGAAGCAACTCGACGTCATGGGCAAGCTCACAGAGGCCATACAGGAGAAGAAAAACTACAAGTACCGAGAAGGTAAGATTAGTGGAGTTAATTCATCTAATTTTTATTTTCCGCGCAAACAAAAACAGTAATTAACAATTGATTGACTATGCTCAAACATTACCGTTAGACAGTCATTATGATATACAGTATATTTATTAGAACGCTACATAAAATATGAATAAACTGTTTAACATCGAGTTGGATTTATAATGTAGGAGCGCTGTTCGGGTTCGAAATGCTGTGCTACAAACTGGGGCGGCTGTTCGAGCCGTACATCGTGCACGTGCTGCCGCACCTGCTGCTGTGCTTCGGCGACAGCTCGCAGTACGTGCGCGCGGCCGCCGACGACACCGCCAAGCTCATCATGAGCAAGCTCAGCGCGCACGGCGTCAAGCTGGTGCTGCCCTCGCTGCTGCAGGCGCTGCAGGACGACAACTGGCGCACCAAGGCCGGTGCGTACGCCCCCGCCTCTCACGCACTCGTGCACGCTTACCGACACACCCACCATACGCAAATAACAAACGTCACACACAAACATCCGAGCACCTCATTGACCCGCGACTCCGTTAGCGTGTACTTTAGATTTATTTTAACAAATTGTGCTCACCAGCTGGTCAGTATGCATAAAAAAATATTATACTTTTTTTTTTACCTAGAAACGCATTATTTACCTATAGATTTCTTCGGTTCGATTCCTTTGAATTTTTTCGTCTCATCCTCGATAATTCGGTATTATTACGGCACTTTTCGAAATCAAACAAGTAATACGTAAACAAAATTTAAAATATTTCAACAAAATAAATAAATAAATAAATAAAACATAATTTAAAACGTTTCTAAAAAATATTTTATTTATATGCCGTAACGGGGTCGGTCGTCACCCCATTTCATCATACTGTGAAACATGGATGTGTATAGAAACGTCGTGTTTCGAAATGTGTTTCTAAATGTCAACACGCTGACACCGCTGACGTCAGCGAAGGTAACGTGTACGCTGTCGGTGGCGCAGGTTCGATCGAGCTGCTGGGCGCGATGGCGTACTGCGCCCCCAAACAGCTGTCGTCGTGCCTGCCCTCCATCGTGCCCAAGCTGATCGAGGTTCTAAGCGACTCGCACATGCGCGTGCAGGAGGCCGGCGCCGAGGCGCTCAAGGTCATCGGCTCCGTCATCAGGAACCCCGAAATCCAAGGTATTAATGATGATGATGTATTAATGAAGATTATTTTTAATTAAAAATTGAATCTGTTATGCGATAATAAATCATAATATGAGAATTAAACTCGGCAGTATTTGTATCACTTGATCTAATCTATCAAAAAAAGTTGAATATGGTTTTACGACATCCGATTACTAGATAATAGATTAAACTATTCACGAGACGTAACGGTGAACTCTTTCCTTAGGGTTGTGAATTTCACGCCACGTGGACAATATAATGACTTAAAGTAACGTAGTTACCGTTTTGTTTATCGGGTAAGAATCTCGTAGACGTGAGTGTGAGAGTGAGTTGTGCCTACAGCGATCGTGCCGGTGCTGCTGCACGCGCTGCAGGACCCGTCCAACAAGACGTCGGCGTGCCTGCAGACGCTGCTCGACACGAAGTTCGTGCATTTCATCGACGCGCCCTCGCTGGCGCTCATCATGCCCGTGGTGCAGCGCGCCTTCCTCGACCGCAGCACGGAGACGCGCAAGATGGCCGCGCAGATCATCGGCAATATGTACTCGCTCACCGACCAGAAGGACCTCTTGCCCTACCTGCCCAGCATTATCCCCGGCCTCAAGAGCTCGCTGCTCGACCCCGTCCCGGAGGTAGGTACAGCCTCAAACGTCTTGTTTAAAATATTACCATCGTCCCATAAACGCTCCACCCTGCTGAGCTCGAGCGTATCCACGTGAACGATAGCACACAGAAGATCGAGAAGTAGCCCACATGCCTATACGTTGTGAATTAGTAGGTTTTAACGACCCACTATAACGACCGACACCGACGACGACGACGTCTTAATATACGATTAAATATAAACTAGCAACGCTTACCGATGTCGCTGGGGTTGTTAAAATAATCAAAATGTAAAGCCCTATGAATTATTAAGTGAATGTGTACAATGAATTGTTTATAATTTATAATGCATAAATAAAAATAACCATTTGTTATATAATCTGAGATTACCGCGTAAAATATGAACCCGTGCTGGGTATTAGTCCGTGAGCCAGTGACAGATTTTCATGACCAAGTTCCTCTCAGTCGAGAAATCGTAAAATGCCTCAGAGAGTTGTATCATGAAGCGTCGTGAACGTCAGCTGCGGCTCCGAGGGTGGGTTGAGCAGTGGTAGCCGCCGCCCACGCACGTAATAAAAAAAATATTTTAAATCATTTATTACTCATTTATAAATTCATAAAATTATAGTTAGCCTAATATTTTTAAGAAACAAAATTGTCAGCTAATTATAAAGTGGTTGTTTATACGTTAGCTGGTCACACGAATATGAAAAAAAAAATGTTTTCAGTGATTTCCTCCCAATAGAAAATTTATCGGATAATAGTTTATGTATTACTGTTAATAAATAAAAAAGTCAGCTGGCTATATCTAGGTGGAACGCTTGTCAGCTGATGCCCTGAAGGTGTAACGTAGGAGCCGGTCGGAAGCATCTATAGCCTATTTAAATGGATCAGCTGACAAATTTTCCCCCACCATACTGCCAGCTGATTTGTTTTATTACTTACAGGATCATGTCAATAATAATTTTAAAAAAAATTGCAGGTTCAAATAATAATAATAATTAAAATAATTGAAAGAAATTTAAAGATACTGTTTAGATTACTGTGCAATTATTTTTAGTACCTCTAGATGTAAAACAAAATACTTTTTACGGTGTTTTTGAGCAATAGCAACTTTAACGGACGTTTGCAATATGGCAACTTCATCATCTTGCTTGCGTACGCGCTGCACTGTTTACCGTTTTTTTGCAAGCTATTGAAACTGTTTTGTTCTAGTAAACTTTAGTAACATTCGAAATTTCGTAAAATTTTATTCAACTCTTGTAGATTGAAATAAAAAACGAATAATCGAGCTTTACAAGAGTTAACTAGAACAAAAGTGTTTCAATAGCCGACAGCCAGTATGCATACCTATAAGAATTATATGTAGGTATTTTATGAGTTATCGATTGAGAGGAAATAATTGACGAAAATTAGCGCCTGGCTCACGGACAATATGTGGACATAATTTGATCACGGAATGTTATAATCTTATCAGAAGCTACTAATGGTGTTCTAAAAATATATACTCGCACATGAATGAGATAATCAAGTTTAAACTTGTTTTGTTTTTCTACCTACTACGCCCGTGTATACCTGTAATCATAAAATACAAAGACGCACGGTCATTCTGAATATCAATTCACGATGACATGCCATTTTATTTAAAAGCAAATCACTCTAGGTTCAATGCCATCGCAACTATTTAAGCAGTTATACTGAGTTAGTCAAGTACACGGAAATGGCTCGACGGGTGCTAGCTACTGCCAACTTATAAACCAGTAAGCTGGCCCTTCACGAGTTGGTTTTAGTTTGGGTTTTAACCAGGCCGAGACATTTTGCTTTATTTGCCTTTTGTTGTGTTACTTAACCAGAAAACGCTACTAATAAAAATATTTAACAAGTAAAATAAAAAGTGACCTTGATTTTTTATACCCAATTTAGTCTTATTTTGCTAAGTCATGCTTCTGATATCGATTCAAATATGTTTTTGTTAAGTGGATAACAATAATTACCTACTAAAAAATGCCTCGTCATTCGTCGTCACGGTCACCCGCAGGTACATCAATATTTATTTTTTTCAAAGTTACGGCGCACGGTGGTATAAACGGAATAATACGGATAGAAGACACGTCCACTAATATGGTCACCGAAAGCCAAGATGTTTGAAGAAAAATATACAAGTAGTGCATAAAGTAATATAAAATAAAATTTCACTGTTAAAACTAAAATATATTCAAAATTACAGTAATCTAAGGTTGCCTGGAAGAGATCGCTTTGAGCAATAAGACCGCCTTTGCCCACCAATATATAAAAAAATTCGTTGTTTGTTTTTACTTATCTGTGTGTGTGTATGTGTGTGCAATAAAGAGTTTTATCTATCTATCTACTCTCTAATAGTTTTCACATAAATTAAACAAATATAAAAAAAACAAATAATTTTTTTATTCTTTTTGTAACAGAATGTTTATATACGAGTGTTGTATTGTAAGAGACACTCGGTTTAAACGGTGTAATAGGAGTTCTTACATGTGGATATTACATAAAATAACCATCGATCAAACAACCCATAACTCTTTAATGATGTGGTGTAGTAGAAATGGGCTTCGCATGAATATTTTTTGATACAAAATAAATAAATAAAAATGCTTTTATTAAATAAAAGAGTTACTACAGTATGTATACATTATTACTAGTAGTCCCCAAACTAGGTAATCCTGTCTATGGGGACTTATATTGGTGGTAAAAATATATTTTGTCTATGGCTAAGTGTACAACAAAAGAATTTAAAAAAATATATATTGTAAACTATACTAGCAATACGAGTACAATACCGAATTACCGATACAGATTATACGACGCAAATCACTTTTCTTATTTAAATTTTTAAATCAATAAAAGCTGGCCTGTTGTTTCACCCCATCCCAAAATACTCCATAAACCCTCTTAACCTTTCACGGGCAATACAGTTTTAGATTTTCATTGGTTTTCAATCTTATTCCTAGTGCACAAAGTTCAATATTTGATGGCAACGTAGCTGCCATTGCCTTTGAAAGGATTAACTTTAATCTTTAATTTACCGAGTCACTGTTTTGTTCATTCGCTAAACTACTACACTGAATTGCATTTTATAAATTAGGTAGTAATAATCATACGAATTGTTCAGTCATGTTGATGTTGCTTTTTATTCTAATTTATATCGATTAATATTATATCTACTAATTTCTATTACATGTTTGTATTGTACCATGCATGCATACCTGTATTTAATATTTATAAAACTAAACAATTACGATTAGATTTATATAAACACGTATGATATACAGAGTGCCTCTAGCTTCTGGACAAATACTAACACTACACGTTCATGAACGTATTTCTGACCAATATGAGAAGTATTATAATAATCGGTCTAGTATTTACCGAAAAATCAATGATTTTTAATTAACCACTTCAAAGCAGCCTATATGTCCATTTACCATTAAATGCACATGCGTGTCCAGAAGTGTTGCCTTCTGTATCTGATCCTTGATCCAGCCATCCAGCGAAAGCCTTTTGAGATGTTGGTCGAGACGCTTCGCTATAAGGCCGTTCGCAGATACTACTCAATAATCGTGTCGTACAATGATCGTCGAATTCACATACCACATAGCGGTCACCTCGCGAGCCAGGTCAAGGTACTTAGTTAACTTGCCCTTCTCGGCTTTCACAAGGGGATGATATCCTCCAGACATACTGCAGGATATCATCCCCACCTAGTAGAAATTCCACTATGTCGCACTAAGCGCTTCATGTCATAATTTTTACTGCGCACTGGCAGGGAGTGGAATTCTCTGCCATCGTCTGTGTTCCCAAAAACTTATAACCTGAATTCCTTCAAGGCGAGAGTTAATAGGCATCTTCTGGGGCAGCTCGCTCCATCGTAGACCTCATCTACGCTCACCATATTCAGGCGAGATCGAGGTCAAGAGCTGTCTTATAAAGCATTTAAAAAAAAATTAAAAAAGTTCTCGTCATGCGGAATTGTGATATCGATGAGCATTGCCTGGCGCGTCAATCGATCTGTCAACACGATATCAGACTTATTTGCAATAATAGTCCTGTCCGTGATAACAGATCGATCCCAGTAGAGCGTTGCATAACCATTTTCGAGAACTGGCACCGGCGTGTACTTATAGTACGGCACCTCAGATTCTACAAGACCATATCGAAGAGCAAGTTGCTTATGGATAATCCTGGCTACAAGATTATGTCTGCAAGCTAACGGTGAGTTAGCCAGATGAGAACAACCGGAAATAATATGCCTGAGTGACGTACCGGGACGGCGACATACCCGACAGATATCGACCGTACCGTCCCTCAGAATATACTTCCGATAATTATTCGTCATCATGACTTCGTCTGCAATTATTATTATTATTGTTATTAATTACCTTTTTTTATTTTTTTCTTAGAAAATATAACATAATTAATGAAAATATAAGAGTAAAAGCTAATTTACTTTAAAATTAATTGGAAAAGTCTTCCCTCTTCAAATTGCTGTGCCCGACAGGGCCCATAATGAACCTGTACCTATATTATAACAACTTTGTAACATTATGGTGTTCAATAAAAAAATTGAGTATTAATTTTGATACTAACTTCACGCACACACCTTGTTTGGCACTGAAAATGTGTGTGTCATGTAACTTAATGTGTCACTTCGGTCATGTGATCATTGCCAATGATTGATTGATTGATACAGATTGTTACTATTTATTGTCGTTTAGTTAAGGTTAAATTTGTAAGAAAATTAAGATTTTTGTTTTATCTTCTAATTAAAAATGAATAACTTCACAGCATTTCTGAGAAGTGACGTTACACGGGTTTTCAATATTTGTCCAGAGCGTAAGTTCACATTTTATATGTTACACTGTTTTTATTTTAGGTTTATTTAGTGTTTATATGATTGTAACAATATAAGGATGGTTGACGTTGTGGCGGCAGGTGCGGTCCGTGTCGGCGCGCGCGCTGGGCGCCATGGTGAAGGGCATGGGCGAGAGCAGCTTCGAGGAGCTGCTGCCGTGGCTCATGCACACGCTCACCTCCGAGTCCAGCTCCGTGGACCGCTCGGGCGCGGCGCAGGGCCTGTCCGAGGTCGTGGCCGGCCTCGGCGTGCACAAGCTGCATAAGATCATGCCGGGTCAGTCCACACATTCAGTGTACACCTTAGTCGCCCTGGTTCAGTGTTGTTTATAATACAAAGAACACATTCATTACAATATAGTGACCGTGGTTGTGTTTCGGATAAAATAGTTAATGCCTTTAGTAAAAGCGATATACTCGAGTTAGGATTAGAAAAATTTATTTGCTCATCGGTTAGCATTATTCAACAGATATAATAGCGACCGCGGAGCGCACCGACATCGCGCCGCACGTGAAGGACGGCTACATAATGATGTTCATCTACATGCCGGGCGCGTTCACCGACGAGTTCACGCCTTACATCGGGCAAATCATCAACCCGATCCTCAAGGCGCTGGCAGACGAGAACGAGTACGTGCGCGAGACCGCGCTGAAGGCGGGCCAGCGCATCGTGACGCTGTACGCCGAGTCGGCCATCACGCTGCTGCTGCCCGAGCTGGAGCGCGGCCTGTTCGACGACAACTGGCGCATCCGCTACAGCTCCGTGCAGCTGCTGGGAGACCTGCTGTACCGCATCTCCGGCGTCTCCGGCAAGATGAGCACCGAGACCGCCTCCGAGGACGACAACTTCGGCACCGAGCACTCGCACCGCGCCATCATGGGCGCGCTGGGCGCCGAGCGCCGCAACCGCGTGCTGGCCGGCCTCTACATGGGCCGCAGCGACGTGGCGCTCATGGTGCGGCAGGCGGCGCTGCACGTGTGGAAGGTAACTATGCAACCGCGTGCTGGCCGGCCTCTACATGGGCCGCAGCGACGTGGCGCTCATGGTGCGGCAGGCGGCGCTGCACGTGTGGAAGGTAACTATGCAACCGCGTGCTGGCCGGCCTCTACATGGGCCGCAGCGACGTGGCGCTCATGGTGCGGCAGGCGGCGCTGCACGTGTGGAAGGTAACTATGCAACCGCGTGCTGGCCGGCCTCTACATGGGCCGCAGCGACGTGGCGCTCATGGTGCGGCAGGCGGCGCTGCACGTGTGGAAGGTAACTATGCAACCGCGTGCTGGCCGGCCTCTACATGGGCCGCAGCGACGTGGCGCTCATGGTGCGGCAGGCGGCGCTGCACGTGTGGAAGGTAACTATGCAACCGCGTGCTGGCCGGCCTCTACATAAGCAAAGTATCCGTCTTATACTATTTTAAGCCGCACTAATGAATTATACCTAAAAGTTCGATATAGAACAAATGCACGGTCACTCTTCTATATCTTAGATAAAGTATTGAGTTCGCCTCGTTATCGCAATCGGCGCCTTACCTGCCGTAGTATCATTCATAATATTTTTTTATCTATTAGTGAACAGCATTGTTATAACAATAGTACATATTTTGTTGTTATTTGTTTTATGCGCAGTTTTAAATCTTATCATATAATCACACATATTTTTATAATACTATAATAAAATATGATAAACCGGAACATCTGGTATTGTTTGGATAGGGATTTAGAATAATCTTGATTGTATATTATTATGTATAAATAAATTAGTTATTTGGTAGCTAAGCTAAGATAAAATTAACAGACAATTCAGTAGTTGACCGGTTAGTCATAAAGAAACTTTTTAGCAACTGTCAAAACTTTTTTTTTTTTTTTTCAATATAAACTGTATAAGAATGGAAATTATGACGTCGACGAAATGTGAAATGGTATCTGAAAGCGTTTCGCTTTCGCGCAGGTGGTGGTGACCAACACGCCGAAGACGTTGCGCGAGATCCTGCCGACGCTGTTCGGGCTGCTGCTGGGCTGCCTCGCCTCCACCAGCTACGACAAGCGGCAGGTGGCCGCGCGCACGCTCGGCGACCTCGTGCGCAAGGTAACACGCCGCTCGCTACTGGACGATTCGACTACCTATCTAAGCTATATATTTGTACTCATTTCTTTAAATAATTTACCATTCACTCGACATTGTGCTGGGGCACGAGACTTCCCATTCGAACACTAAAGGAAGGAAGATAAAATATGAATATGATAGAAATTATTTCTATTGTGGCGGCGACACGTAGAAACACCTTCTCAACCGTGTCAACAGATGGCGCTACAAACGCATACCCATGACGTTGCCCATACTACGACAATAAAATAGTATGGGAAGCCTGCATCGCAGTAGCGAAGTTTCACCGACTCCTTCGCTATATATAGCACTAACCACTAGCACTAGCCTAGCACTAGCACTAACCAACTAACATCCGTCGGACTTCGGTCCCCGAGCTATACCACCCCGCTCGGAGGAAGATCTTCCCTTCGGCCTTCCTCAATGTGGCATTCTACTTACCACAGGCTTCCCTACAGTAGTGACCCTGACGTGATATACCACAAGCTTCCCTACACTATCATATTCAGAGGAGCTCGATGGCGCAGTGGTTAACGCGCCCGATCTGCGATTGCTGAGGTTAAACTTTCGCAAAGGCCGGTCATCGGATGGGTGATCAAAAATTTTACAATGTCGAGCTCCTCCGTTCTTCGGAAGGCATGTAAAGCAATTGGTCCCGGCTGCATTAGCCGTCGTTAACAACCACCAACCCGCACTGGGCACGCGTGGTGGTTTATGGCCCGTTCTCCCTATCCATCCATAGGGAAGGCTCGTGCCCCAGCAGTGGGGACATACAATGAGCTGATGATGATGATGATGAGAAATTATTTTAGTTGAAGAAAATAAAAATTGTTACTTTTTCTCATTATCGTCAGCCTATATACGTCCCGCAGTCAGCCCCAGGGCTTCCCACATGGGTATCGGGTGATTACCCACTACAGGAGCCCAATGCGGGTAGGTGGGTTTTAATAACTTGCCTCATAACAGCAACCGGGTCCAACGGCTTCACGTGCTTTTCGAAGCACATGGTGATATTTCGGTGTTGCCAAAGTAACTTTACTGGCAGATCGCAATCAAAACGTGCAAGTCGCCGAGTCATCGAATTCTTTTTAAGGCGAAAGGTAAGGCATTTTTTTCAAACATTGCGGACCTTCCGACACTAGGCAAACATCTATTATTTAATAATTGTGCACTACTTTTAGGTTTGTTTTTGTATTCATTCGCTAACACCAACAGTGGCCATTGTTTGTGAATAAATGCGATAGCCCGTTTTGTGAATAAACCACGCAACAAAAAGTAGTGCACAATTATTAAATAAATACTATGGATGCTGTCCTGTTGTCGGACGGTACGCAATGTTTAAAAAAAGATCCGGTCCGTTAGTATCTCAAATTATCAATTGGTGGCGCTAGTGTGCCTTACCCTTTGCCTTAAGTCTAGCGTTTGTAATTTTAAATAATAACTTGGGTAAATTATGCTTATACATTGTCTTCGGGCGGCAAACCTTCAGGCGACTATATTCCGTGCCTTCGGTTTGTATGTGGGTACGTGGTAACAAGATTGCAATGTGTGGTCGCTAACGTGACTTGGTGTCGCGGCGCCGGTATCCCTTGGCAGCTGGGCGAGCGCGTGCTGCCGGAGATCGTGCCGATCCTGGAGCGCGGGCTGCGGTCGGAGCGCGCCGACCAGCGGCAGGGCGTGTGCATCGGGCTCGGCGAGATCCTCTCCTCCACCTCGCGCGACGCCGTGCTCAGCTTCGCCGACGGACTGGTCAGTCGACTCCATAATGTCATTTACGATGGGATTTCGAATGTGTTTCGATGCGCATTCGAGTTGGCTAATGATTTGGTTAATAATATTATAATTTCACTAAACTGTATCGTTAATATTATACCTATTCACATAGCTTCACATACAATAAAAATGTTATCTTCTTATCTCTAATTTATGGTAATTGTTTCGTTAAATCGGCCGTTACGAAACGGCGTAACGTCTAATATAATTTTCTTAATAAGCCGATAAATTGTTTCAATTATATTATGTATGCTTGATATGTAGAAAATTGATAAGCGTTCACAGAATTTCTCACGCTACTGATTTTGTTAACTGATAAAAGCGATTACCGTCCATATTATTTTTATTTCAACAGGTGCTATACAGATAAAAAAATCTTTAAATATCACCTTAGTTATCTTATCTTATCTTAGTGGGGCTCGCTGAAGTTTCCCTCTCCCAGTAACACTTCGACCCTTCGGGATCTTTTGTGCAACCCCATTCTTTCACTCTTCCTCCTCTGTAAATATAAATGTTGAATCTGTCGTGATGTGTAGTGGAGATGAGGTAGTGAGCATGCGTGTACCGGTGCAGGTGCCGACGGTGCGCACGGCGCTGTGCGACCCGCTGCCGGAGGTGCGGCTGGCGGCGGCGCGCACGTTCGACAGCCTGCACGCCACCATCGGCAACAAGGCGCTCGACGACATCCTGCCGCACATGCTGCGCGCGCTGCACGACCCCGACCCCGCGCGCGCCGACGCCACGCTCGACGGGCTCAAGCAGGTGCGGCGGGCCGACGAACGAACACACCGACACACCCACACACCAACACACCAACAAACCATACACGGCCGAGCTCATACGAAACTCACCTTAGCTTCGGCGATAATCTCGAGAAAATCGGGAAAAAAA
>CAUJAO010000462.1:0-28770 GCA_963082485.1 Eudonia mercurella
AAACAGATAACAATCTAAAAATAAAATAAAAAATGTAAAAGAAGGCCAGAACCAGAGCAATGTCCCACAACAGCATCAAACAACAGGTTGAAACTAAATTAAAATAGGTTTTTAGAAGTAAGTAATAATATACAAATTATTAGAACACGTTATAATTCAGTTATTACAACATTCCGCTGTACGCTTTACTGTTGGTTATACAATCTAATTATTGTAACATAGTAAGATAAGTAAAATTGCAAGCCTGCGTCACAACGGATTCTGATGACGTTATCGTCACAATCGAACAACTAGCGGCTCGCATCGAAGTTACGCAGGACTTGCTTGTGCATAACAATAAATATATTAAAAATATTAGAAAACATCACATACACTGTCCGGATCCCAAGGTAAGTAGCTAAAGCACCCAGACCCGACACAATATAGAAAAGATCGTTTTTCGACATTGACCCGTCCGAGAATCGAACTCGGGACGCCACTCGGTTACGGAGGTCGTCTCTTTGCAATGATTATATGAATCGATTTAATTTAGTACACAAATAATTTAAGCCAGGTCCAGAGGCACCTGCAAGTGGTATTGTTTTTCAGCCAACCGAGTTTAGCATTATGACAAACATGCATATAATCATAATGGAGATGGCATACTGTTCTCCACTTGGCAGGTGGGCTTATTCTAAATCCACCTCTTTATTGATGTCTTTCGCTAGAACATAACCGATTTCATTTCTAGTCTACTGGTCAGTGACTATCAGTTTGGATAAAGGCAGAACGCTTGTGTCGCTGACTCTTCCACGTAGAAGGGCATAAGCGCAGCAGTGGCACGGCTCTTGACCGACGATGATGATAACGACCGACTTTGATATGAAATAATACGTATAGAGGTACGTACGTCTATCGCCTCAATAGCCCCGCCGGAGCGAGCGGCTACAAATCAAGCGCGATTGTAATTAATACAAGTAATTTGCATAATTGACATTTTTCCAGCTCAGATGCCGATTACACAGATATCTCGTCTGCCATTACATTAATTGCTTTTTTACCGAGCCCGAACCCTTTGTTCGCCCCGGTTGAGCGAGCCCGTTAAAAGTGCCCATGAATGTTTTATGGGCGGCTCCAGATGCTAATGAAGCGGGCTGTTGCGCGTGCCCGCGTCTTGCTCGCTCCGGCCGCTTCGACCGCTCCCGCCACGCGGCCAGCGTCAGCGACGCTACATCACACTGGTAGATGACACTGACTCGAGAAACAACCTAGTCGTAAAGAGAATTTCAACAGAAAAGTCAACGTTTCTTCAACGAGGCAGCCGCTTTTTTTGGATCTCTCATCTCAGTTATAATAGTTAAGGGTAAGTAATACTTATTTATTTATTTATTTAAGGGTGCGCCGTCCGTAAGTGACAAGTGGCATATATTTTAA
Source organism: Eudonia mercurella (assembly GCA_963082485.1). Lineage (NCBI taxonomy): Eukaryota > Metazoa > Arthropoda > Insecta > Lepidoptera > Crambidae > Eudonia > Eudonia mercurella. Next base: position 1,414 of record CAUJAO010000462.1, read on the forward strand.
TTGAAATGTCTTCGTCCATATTTATTTGATGCCGCACGGCCGTACCAATGTTGTATGGGAAATTTAACGTGTTATTTTGAAAAATAATAATTTAAAAAACCGCTTGATCAATTGAAAATGTAAGACGGATGATTCGTAGATAAGACATTGGTGATTGTTTAGACATAATTAGAGGTATAATAATTTGGATAAACTATAAGATATCAACTGAACGCCGCCACTCGTTTTCATGATTTTTGCCCAACTTTAAATGATACTATAGAACAAACTATAGTGTGTTATGAATTTATGGATCGGGCTAATTATAAATACGTCCCCTTTGATATACGATAGTTTTTCATCATATATCAACTTAACCGTGACTACACTTTTGGCGTTTTTTGGTCGGCGCACCCTTAACAGGTACACTCGCAGAATACACATTAAACACTATGTTTATTTATTTCTTGTATATTATAATAAGTATTGGGTTTAGTTATGCTATGTGCTCCATTATGAGTGACTTATCATTCTTGATTTTACTTAGAAATTAAGTTTATAATAATTAACAAATTATGTACAATTTTTGTAAAGAATTCGTAAAATACTCGTGTAAATAAAAATTAGATAATCCACAATAGTCGTTGAGTCAGTGCATTTGCATTACATTGTCGAGTCGTTCGTCACGGCGGCGGCCATGTCACGGCGCAACATGGCATCAACTCGCCGCCGCCCTCCGTCAGCGATTATCTCAAACGAGTGCGGTTGTTGCTAGTCAGCTGATCGAGCGAGCGGGTTTGATTTCCACAAATAGCAGAGCAATGGTTATTTCAGGATTATGACAGCTTATGCAGCTTTTATATGGAGACAAATAAATGCTGGCCGTCTATGATTTATTCACTACGTGGAACTTCAAGCCGTTGTGACCTAACTCTGGAGGTTTTCTAGGGCTCGGCATCACGCGAAATTACCAAAGGGTCTAAGGCGTTCCAGCCGGGTGTTAGACTGGATTGGAGGTGTCGTGAGGGAATTATCTTTTATTTATTTATTTATTCAATTACATGCTGGCTTACAGAGTTTCGTCCAATACACCAACAAGTTAAAACGATAAAATAAGTGGATACTACAAAATTATACAAAATTAAATTAAATAATGTCAACATGCAAGATATAAAAAATAATTAATATCAAATAATCAATCGATACAACTTAAAAACTGTCGTGTAACAGCTGCCAACTTTACAATGTCGTCAAAAAATAGATCGGATTTCTCATTCCGAGCGAGAATGTCCCCGATCAAGCGTAGTGCACGCACTGTGGGAGCTTATGCGGCGTGCTCAGTCCGCGTGATCGGCCGGGCCAGCAGCCGGGCCATCAGCCGCGGCTGCCGGCGCCGGCGTTGCGCCACCAGGCCCGCACACTCTCCCGAGACGTGCGGCACTAAAATGCTAAACTTTTCCAGCACATACGGGCAGTCCAATTTATGGCGGAGCACCGAAAGAAAATGTACCACTAGAAGTAATTTACGCCGCAGAGCCAAGGTATCGAGGTTCACCATACCCGACACGAACAGAGAAGTATACAGAAACGGATAATATCCATAAGTCCTATTATAAAGTCAACGAGCAAACTTAAGTTGCACCCTTTCAACTATGAGAGCGTATTTACTTTCGTGCGGATGCCAGACGACAGCCGCATATTCCAGTTTACTGGGCACATAGGCACCGTACAAGACGTTGGCCACGGACAGACTATCAAATTCGGAAGATGTCCTAATGATGAACCCTAAGAGTTTGTTTGCTGCCTTGCAAACATTTTTTACATGTTTGTGGAAATCAAATTTTGTATCCAATGTCAGTCCAAGGTCTTGAATTGCATCTACTCTCTTCAAAGATTCGCCAGATAATTTGTAGTTCGTCACAAGAGGACGTTGCTTACGTGAAAATGTGATAGTTTTACATTTTGAGGTATTAAAAGGCAGGTTGTTATCATTACTCATGATGATGATTGATTCAAATACTTTGGCAAAGACAGAGAGCACTGCAATTGATATAAATGTTGTAATGTCAGGTCCAAGTTCACCCTTGGGAATCGGTGTGACACAGGAAAGCTTCCAACATTAGGGTATTTACGCCTACTCAAAGAAAGATTATAAATATACAACATGAAATACCTAAAACCGAAATGCAATCCCTGGCTATGAACACAGGAATACCATTCATATTCATATTCATATTCATATCGTTTATTGCCACATGTTGGTATGTACATAGATCATAAAAAAAAAACAAAATCCCATAAACATGACCCATGAAAGGGTATCGCAATTTTCAATCTTTTAAACAAATAAAAAACTTAAAACTAAAACTAAAACAACAACAAAAAAAAAAAAAAAAAAAGTTAGTAATTATGTTTTATCTAAAACTTCTTAAAATGAATAGCAACATTTTATACAACGTGTCAATGAAAGAGCTAATAAAAACCTCGCCTCAATGGAGGCGAGGTTTTTATTATTTTTTAGACGTTATTATTATTTAGACTTTTTTACCTTTCTTTCGAAATATTCTCTTATATTATAAAAAGCTTCAGCAATTAAAAATCTGTTTAGCTCATTCTCAAATTTACCGTCTGGCAGGGCTTTGAAGTAATTTGGCAAATGATTGTACACCTTAACGGCCATAAAGTACGAACCATTCTTATAGATCGCAAGGTGCACTTTAGGTACGACAATATCATTCTCCCGGCGGCGGCGTGATACGTAGCGACCCTGCTTTTCTCCGATCTTAGGGAAGTAGTGGGCATGTCTTCTGACAAATCTACATAGCTCAAAAATATAAACTCCAGTCACTGTGAGAATGCGAAATTTTACAAACAACACTCTACATGTATCCCTTCGTCCTGCTAGAGCTATAATTCTCAAACAGCGCTTCTGTAGAATGGCGACAACAGACACATCAGTCGAGTTTCCCCAGAGATTTGAGCCACCAGACGATTTCCGGCCTGAGGCGTTTCGCAGCACGATTCAGATCAGCTCTTTCCAATGTTGGCATGCAGATGGTTCTCGCATCACTGATAGAATGATTCTCGCGTGCTGCTTCATCTGGGTCTAGGCGTGACAGCTCATCTAGAAATACGGACCCAAAATATCGCGAGAATGCATCAGCAGCAGCTTGCCCGGCCACAACTTCGTTTTGAAATGTATAAGTATCTATATGTCGTCTATTTTTCTTCTTATCCTTTACGTATTTCCAAAAGTTCCCCGGTACGCGAATTATATTTGTTTGTATATTACTTATGTCGATATGCATTTTGAGGCAAGTTCACAAACGTATGCAGAGAGCAGGCAACTTTCTATAAGTGTGCAAGTGAAAATAAGTTTATTGTTTGACTAGCTTCTGACCGCGGCCCCGGGTCGTTCCCACACCTCCTTGATTTTATTCCCACCACCTCCAGGAACGATAAGTTTTTCACGTCATGTGATGTTACTTGTGTTGTACTACTCAGGGTTAATTTAGCTAGATTTTTTAGAATCGGTTTTGTAGTTCGTTTGATTAGGTACTAACCACCACATACAAACAAAATTTACCTTAGGTCAAACGGTGGTAAAACTACCTACAGATCTGCCAATTAAATACCTATTTGGTCTGCAAAGGGGCCATCTATACGAAGCAGAAGTAAAGATCTAGCTCTTTGTTCTACCTGATCTCACGCAGATCAACACCACAACTGAGAAAGAAATCAAAGTAATTGGTATTCTTCGGTGTTTTAAATAAGTACGACAGCGACAAATGGGTTAAGATTATGATATGGATTACTTCAGCTAATTACTTGACTAATTAATTACGATAACAAATCATCAATCAATCAAAAATAATCATCATTATTTTACATTAATCAGTCAACAACGTCATTTAAATATTATTAGGACACTGTTGGGTTGTAGAATAAAGATGTTTAAAAAAAATAGTTCATAGACAAATCATGATTAGAAGACATTTTTCAAAATGTGTTTAAGAATAATTCACAACAAGTAATTAATTATACCTAGTACAAGTACAACAGATCAACGATATCAAAAACCACATATGACCATATTCTATGTACCTATGAAATTTTTTTGTGGCTAATAATAGTTACCCGTTGTAAAGAGATATATGTTATTCATAGTTGAGATATTTTTGTTTGCACTTTTGTCGCTTCCTCTTAAACATGATGCTCCCATTCCACCTTAGGTTGGCTGGAAGAGATCTCTTTTAGAGATAAGTCCACCTTTGCTCACCATTGTTTGTAAACTATTCTCTGTATTTGTGTTTATGTGCAATAAAGAATATATAATAAATAATAGTTATTTATTAAAATAAATTTGAATAATATTATAAAGAAGTAAAAATAAAAATAAATTTTGTGACGCACGCTCATCTTACATTGATAACGAAGATTTAAGAGAAATTGACGATGATATGATAACAAATAAGGCTAATACCAATAAGATGCATTATTTTATCTACAGTTACTGTTTATATTTCAAATGCATGAATTGAACGATAAACGAAGCTAAAGGAAGACACCTGGCAATCGAGCTCTTTTTCTGTTCTACGAATGCTACGATCGTTATACAAAGTAAAAGTCGTTCCTATCAACAAAATTGGCAATCTCAATCAATTACTGTTACCGCTCCCCGCTTTGAATGGTTCAACCTGTAATCGTTATGACACAAACCTTTTAAAGAGAATGGAAATAAAAACGTGTAGTAAGCGCGGGCGTCCTGGCTAATTCCCCGTTTTATCGCCGCCCGAGTGACGGCTGCTGCTGCGGCGCGGAAGAAACACAATAAAGGTTTATGGAATCGTCCAAATTAGCCAACGACCGGCGCGGGAAGCGCGGGCGCGGCGGCGCGCGGCGCGAACTTGCCCTATATCAATAACAATTGGAGCTGAGTGCCGCCGCGCCACGCAGGGCAGCGGGGCAGTGCTACGCCCGGACTACTGCTCGAGATTGAGCTGCGACCTTATTGTGGATATAGGTATACCTGCCGTGACCTGTTGAACTTTACATGGAAAACTATGTGTTGTTAAATTTCTACTTGTTTCAGTACCTAATTTTTTTTTTTAAACAAGTTATCCATTCGATGTACGATTATGTACTAAGACATTGGTTATTTTTAGGACGAGTACGTGATTTAAGTTTATTAAACTATAAAAGGGTAAAAAGGTGCCCTTTCTGAGTTTTTTTAACAAGTTATTATTGCTGTGGTTCCAGCAAAATCAGTGTGTGCATGATTTGATCACGAATGACATGGAATGATAATGTCGTTTTGCCGGCAAACATTTGGTTCGCTCTAGCTGGGCATACAATTGAGTATCTAAAGTAGGTACTTACCTGTATTTTAGTAGTCTGGTGTGGTGTATCAGCAGGCTCGTGAGTTGTCCCCATGGTTTAGTCATTGTTGGTTTTTATCAAACAATGAAAATAAACTAAACCTAAAGTATACACAGGCAGACGAGGCGTTCGCAGCAAACAACTGCACCTGTCATGTGAAACGTTAGGCTAAATAAAATAGAGTCTTATTTCAGAAACTGAACCTCTAACGGTATTGTCCTAAATTTCAGATCTGTTTGAACCATATTGGGAGCTAATTACGGACTTTTATATTTTGATCTTCTAGTAGTTTCTTCTAGTAACTTGACCCGCTATTTGTTCGTAAAGACAACTATGAAGTGATTTTACTAAAACAAACTATTTTGATTTGATTATGGAACTTTACAATTAAAAAGATATAATACCGTAGCATTCAAAGTTCCCACTGCTAAGCAGTAAAAACAAAACAATGTGTTATTGATTATAAAAATATTTCGAATGGAAAAGATATTAAATACATCAAAACAAATTAACAAACAAATATACAATAACAACAACATCAATATCAGTTTGGAAAAGTGTTGAAGAAACAAATTGTAATTTGTTCGCAACAAAATTTGCGTAGAAATGTATATACAGAATAACAATATCAGATTGAAATGAAACAACTTTTACGGATCTACTCGCGTTTATTTTACACATTACTTTTTAATGTTTATCCTGACGTTTCGAACCCTTTGCAGGGTCCGTGGTCACAGGGAGACTAAGGTGTTGTTCGTCTCATAATTAGTTAGTAGCTTGTATACCCCCATTTAAATTTAATTAGATGCGTTCCGTTTTACGCAAAAAGAGCTTACATCTTTTGGTCTTGCAGTATGGTTTTGGTGCTGGGATTTATTATTTTGTATGATGGGATCCCAGGCTGGTGGTAGATTCCAACCATCTTCTTTATTGATTAGAAAACAATATAACAATATCAGGCTAAAACATGGCTGTCTCCTGAATCTTTTACATAAAATCTCTTTCTGGTAAGATGAGTCAATTATTTGTAAGTTTGCGTTGGGTTTTTTCTTAATAAAAACGTTATCAATGAGGAAACCTCATTGAACTGAAAACACATATTACTTATCTGTGACCGATCTCAACTGATGATCCGAATTTTATTAATTGCTGATAAGATTGTAAAATTCCTTTCCTTTGATGTTTGATTTAAAATTGTGCGAAAGAAATCATAGGAATAATTTTTGAGTTATATCGACAAAATATATTTTTGTCAGTTGTTTGGTCGATCAGTAACAAAAAGGCCAAATGTTTTGTCGACCTTATGACAAACGGCGAAATGAATTTCGATATCCCTTGGTAAACTCATAATTTTTTCACTGTATTTTATAAATATTTAATTTAATTTCAGTGCAGCAATTAGCACTTCAAAATAAAAAGTAAAAAATCATAGGAAGCATAGGTTTGTGTTTCGAGGCATACTTAATACAACCCCAAGCGAGCCGTACGTATATGTAGGTGGCCGATGCATCTACGAGTATAATACGAGGAAGTAAGCGCCAGCCGAACCAAATAAATAGAGATCAGTGTTGTGATTGTGAACCGCCCGGCGCCAGGAGTCACCGCAGAGAGAGACCTCGTGTAGAATAGTGTTAGAAAAGTGACCCATATATAAAACAACTGCGAAAATAATAATTATTTATTTTCAGTTTTCAGTTTATTTGCTCTTCACAATAATACCTTAGGCCTTAGACCTTAGGCTTAGGTATAGGATTTATACTCTCGGTTTTAAATTTGTGAAGAGACTAGTTCCTGAAAAAGGTTCTGAAAGAAGCAGATAACCCATATGGTAATTGTGTGTGTGTGTGTGTGTTTATCTGTGTATGTAAAACGTAATCACACCTACATAGTTATTATATACGATTAACTTTATAACACAACAATAAGGCAAGAGAGGAGTTAGCTGTTTAGTAAGTCGGCGCTAACCGACAGACGAACGACGATATACAGTTAATGAAGCGGATGTGTTTGCTTATTGATTATTTGTGATTTTAAAATGCATTTCCATAAAACAGCGATTCATCACAGTTTTATCAATGTGAGTGTGATTAATATGCGATAACAAACTTTATCGAAATAAACATAATTGGTCTACAAAAGTTAATAATGATTTTGACTGGTCTGGTAGATTTGTGATTGAATGAGTGTCAGATAGCATGACGAACAGGTGTTACAATTTTGTTGGTGAACATTTTTATCAAAACAAAATAACCTCTTCATTATCAGTAATCCGAAAGACGTCCACTGCTAGACAAAGGCGTCCCCCAAGCAGTTCCAACATCTACCCGCCAGCTTCACCAGATCCTCGGTCCATCTTGTTAAAAAACATACACATTCAAGAACTTTAAACTCTTTCCTAACAACAACAACCAGACTGAAGTTACCGTACTGCTAACAAAAACAATTCGTGCCAATACGTGAATCTAATAGTATTTAATTAAGTTGGTTACAAACTTTTAAACGTTTCTTGGTAGTTAGAGCGCCGAGCGCCGGAGCCTCCTCAACTACATCAATAGTCATTACGCGCCGGAGTCGGACGAACGCCGCGCGCCGTCGTCATCGTCGATAGCGCCGCCCGCCGCCGCCGCACTGTAGGCTGAAAATCGAGCTTCATAGACATTTAAAACTTTGTTCTTTTATATTTTTATTTTTCTTGTAATAGGATTCTAATAACTTCAGCAGTCATGACTATGTATAAGAAAGTTCATTTCATAATGAAACTAAATTATAAAAAATATAAACCGAAAATTTTGTATGGCGCCGAAGTAAAAAATCAAAATATCTCCAAAACCGCAGTCTTAACCGTTATATCCTTACAGATGGTTACTTTACGTATTATTTGCTATTTTTTGGTGCATGTCTTACAATGGAAACAACTGCGGTTTTTTAATAAAAAATACATATGTTTTATAAAAAAGTGGTTGAATGAAAATTTGTACTTGCATCCAAACCAATGGGTTTTATAAACTTAAAATTTTGCGGTGAGATGCCTGTATTAATAGAAATACTACTACTTGAGCAAAATTTAGAAATAATATTTAATACATCGGGGAAAAATTAGTGGTTTTATAATTACGCTGAACTCGTTTAAACAATGTTATATACGAACGTTAACCTATTAACAAATAAGTAAGAAACCATTTAATACCTCTTATTTTGTTTACAAGTTTCTGCAATCACCTAATCATCTTATTAGTATTGTGATATTAATGAGGGTAGTTGAACTTAACTTTGCAAATAAATAGAACTGCAGTCAATTGGGTTCCTTAGTTCGTTTTGAGCAATTCACATTGATATTTTAGTGTAAAATATGGAAGGTCTTGTAACAAATCTAGATTTGTTCGTCATATTAAATTCAGATAGGAGTGATAAAGATATTATTGCCAGTAATGCAATTATGCCAATCGGGAGCCTGTCAGAGGAAGCGTCCGAGTCACGCAACAAAGATTTTCTTATGTTTAGAGTACACCATTCACGAAAGAAAAGTAGACAGAATTCGAATGATGATATTCTCAACATGCTACTTCTAACATCAGATCCGGTTATTTCTGCAACGAGACCCATTATGAGTATAAAGAAAAAGCAAGAGCTTTTTACCGAAACCCAGGATTTGTTGAAACTTCAAGAGAGCGATTTTGAATTTTGCGATGTTTCTCATTTTGATCCTGACTCTGAGTCAGACTCCGGTTCTGAAAATTAAACTATTTGTGTCCATTTATAAACTAAAATACTATTTATATTATACACGCATCTTAGCAATATTTCATATTGTTATTTTTCTTATACTTATTCATTGCTTCCATGTATAAAATGAAACCCTGTTAGGCCACACAAGTTCATATTTATTTCAAATTAAATATAAATATAAATATCAGGTCTATAAAATCCATTGATTTGGATATAAGTACAAATTTTCATTCAACAACTTTTTTAACCACTAATTTTTTCCCGATGTATTAAATATAATTTCTTAATTTTGCTCAAGTAGTAGTATTTCTATTAATACAGGCATCTCACCGCATAATTTCAAGTTTATAAAACCCATTGGTTTGGATGCAAGTACAAATTTTCATTCAACCACTTTTTTATAAAACATATGTATTTTTTATTAAAAAACCGCAATTGTTTCCATTGCAAGACATGCACCAAAAAATAGCAAATAATACGTAAAGTAACCATCTGTAAGGATATAACGGTTAAGACTGCGGTTTTGGAGATATTTGGATTTTTTACTTCGGCGCCATACAAAATTTTCGGTTTATATTTTTTATAATTTAGTTTCATTATGAAATGAACTTTCTTATACATAGTCATGACTGCTGAAGTTATTAGAATCCTATCACAAGAAAAATAAAAATATAAAACAACAAAGTTTTAAATGTCTATGAAGCTCGATTTTCAGCCTACAGTGCGCCGCCGCCGTCGCCCCGCATTATGCAAAGGCCGAGACGCCGCGCCGCGCCGCGCACATTCGCCCAGATTAACAGATTAACCAACTTTATGGCAACGGCCCGCATCGGAGAATTGAATTTTTTGCGCCAGTATACGCGTTTGGTGCTCGGATTAGAGCCTATCGTTCGCCGAGCGAGGCGAGCCCCAACCCCAATATAAAAGTAGTGCGCTATATTTTGTGTTTGCTAATTCCTTAAAACCTACTGTTATGATTTAACTTTACATTAGCTTTCGGTTCTCTTTTTATTTATTTTTGGCAGAACATTTTATAGGTATAACAATGGTGGGAGATATTGTTATATGTTAGATGGTTTTTCATAACATAAAGTTAACAAAGATGCAAATGTTTGGACGGTAATAGTTTGGGAGCCGATTGCTCATAACCGGGTGTTCGGTGCGGGCGGCGGCGGAGATCGCGACTTGATCCGAGTTTCAATTAAGCGAGTGTGAAAGTTGGCCGCCGGTCGCCGTAATTAATGTTCTTGATTAAAACTTACTGGCCCCGCGCCCGCCCCGCCCGCCCCGCCCCGCACGAATTTCGGACTTAGCTCATAAACTCCAACTAAATACTAGGTGGTGCGACGACGTGACGTACAAGTTTGAAGGGCCGCCGCTACCCGCCCGGGCTATTATTGTTCTGACAATAACGTACACCTCGCTCTGTCATTACACGTCCTCCCTGAATACAAATCATAAGGCAACTTTTGTATTTGCACGTCAGTGAGCATAGAGCACTAGCTTACATTCTAACATTAGCTATTCGACATAACAACAATGCACGTTTACGTATGTAGGTAGGTTTTTTTCTCTTTGAGGATTTTACTGCCATTTTAAAATAACATGACAAATGAAATGAAATGAAATGAAAATCCTTTAATCAATTTAGGCATATAAATTGCACTTATGAACGTCAAGTAGTTAAATAAAAATAAAAAAAATATAAAAATATTTTTCATAGTAATTATTTGGCCGCTAAACGACAGATATATACTTTTATACTAACTTTGCCGGCCGCTGCTCGCTTGCTTTTGTCTAGTACAGCAATTTCGATTTGTCTGGAAGAAGGTTGTCAAAATAAACTCATAATCTCAGCCAAAAGAAATCCACTGCTGGACAAAGGTCAAAGGCCCAAGGATCTTCACAACCACCGGTTTTGTGCTGCTCGATCCTTGGCTTCCCGTGAACCATCACGAGATTAAAAGAGAAAACATTATTGCTTAAATGACACATGTACGAGTAGAGTACATTCAAATATTTTATTTTATTTTTAGGATAACTTACTGCTATTACTATATATACTATTGTATACTTAAGTTTTGTTTTGTTTAAGTTTCACATTTATAATTTATATGGATTTTCATGTTTTCATGTCGCGCGAGACACACATATGATAAACAAAAATAAAAGAAAAATTAAGAAATCAAAATAAAAATTATTGGAAAACGTAAATAAATAAATTATTAAAAAAAACTGTACTTACAAAAGCGAAGCTCGGGTAGGCGAAACTACCTAGGCGAAATCGGTGGGAAGCTAATAATCAACAAATAGTTCTTCTGTTAGTGCTCGCTTCATCATGCTTCAGTGAAACAGAACTAGTACAAAATAGGTTTATTTCAGTGTTATCGCTCCGTGAATTAAATAGCCGACACGAACGAACCCCAAAATTTTTCTGTCGAAAGTTAGTGCGTATCAAAGGCACTTGTAGCCTCATCTTTTTATCACGAGTGCTGAAGCTGCGAGGTACAGCAAGCCTGGCGTGCTTTAACAGTTCACTCGAGTCTACTTTATCGTCAAATAAGTTAAATCTGCAATATATCTGCGAATCTCAAGATGAAGCAGGTGGTATCTTGCGCATTGCTCTGTATAAGAGTAAAGGTTCGCGCACATTATGTCCGGCCGCAGCGGGGCGGAGCGGGCCGCAGCGCAGCGCAAAATAGGACATTAGTGACAGGCCGGGTCGCAGCGCATTGACGGATTTTGAATACAGTGTACTGCCATACGTCGCGTGCAACTGTACGTTATGGATATATTTCTCTATGTTGCTATAGCACACTGTGTCGGGGCGCAGCGGGGCGGGGCGGGCCGCATCGCACGCAACTTAAAACCGCGGCGGAATATGCTGCCCGCTGCGCCCCGGCATATATAGTGTGCGATAGTTCATGTTAAATACATACGAGCGATTAGAGCGGATTTGCGCTGCGACCCGACCCGCTGCGGCCTGACATAATGTGCGCGAACCTTTATCATAACAACAACAACTTTTTACTAGAGTTAACAATAAACATAACAAAATGTTCTTCAAACCAACAAGTTATCCAGTATTCATTAAAATCCTGTATTTAATCTAAAATATCGGCGTCTTCTTAGCTCTGAAAAGGTAGAGAGCACGAAGACTATTTTTTTTCAAAATATACTGAACAGGATTTTACTAAGTTTAAAGTGATTTGTCATTAAATGTACCCATTCACCACAAGCTCAGCCTATGGTTCTACAGAGCTGTGGTGGTAAAATATCCTCAGGAGTCTTGGTTACCTAACTCTTCACAGTAAATCAGTGCTGCCATAGAACTAGCTTCAAATGTAAATAGGACGATCTAAGTTTTTTAGCGCAATACTGCGCTGCGTTACAAAATATATAATAATAAAAACAATGATTTTATCTAAATCAGATAAACAAACATATCTATGTTGCAATACATAACTGTTAAGTATAGGTACGTCCTTAGTAAACAATAATAAAAAAATCATTCAATCGAATTGAGAACCTCCTCTTTTTTTTGAAGTCGGTTAAAAATACAACTTTACGCAACTACAGGAAAGTAAGACACACAATAGTAAGTAATCAACTAATTAGATTTTTCAGATAAAACTTACATGTAAAAATAATAACAGTCATAAGTTAGAAAAAATCAAATCTTTATCAAAAAGATAAATCAATTCGTCATAATTAATGTAAGTAACCTAATGACTCATAAAAAAATGCCTTTAATTAAAGTTGTGATTGTTATAAATAGGAACGTTTCTGATATTGCTGTCAGTACGCTGTCCAGTGAGCGCGTCGTTAACCATACACTGCGCTAAAGACACATTCGACATGATCTTCACGGCGCTTTTCCTTGTCGTTTTTATAGTGTTCTATATCTACGGCACCAAGAACTTTAACTATTGGAAGGACAGAGGAGTAAAACATGACGAACCGATACTGCTCTTTGGCACAAATGCAAGGAACTACTTACTACAAAAAAGCTACACAGAAATGTTGGTGGAGGCTTATTGGAAATATCCAAAAGAAAAAGTCGTCGGAATCTTCAGATCATCGCGACCCGCTTTGGTGATCAGGGATCCTGCCATAGTGAAGCGAATCTTGACGACAGATTTCGCGTACTTCCATATGCGAGGATTGAGCCAGCACCACGAGGTAATCGAACCATTGTTGAGGAATATATTCTTCGCGGAGGGTGACACGTGGCGGCTGCTGCGCCAGCGCATAACGCCAGCGTTCACGAGCGGCAAGCTGCGCGCCATGTTCCCGCTGGTGGTGGAGCGCGCCGAGCGGCTGCAGGCGCGCGCGCTCGCCGTCTCCGCCGCCGGCCGCACCGTCGACGCCCGGGACCTCATGGCGCGTTACACCACGGACTTCATTGGTGCTTGTGCTTTTGGGCTCGATGCCGACTCGCTCAATGACGAAAATTCAGCTTTCAGAAAACTTGGCATGAAAATTTTCAACTTCCGCATTCAAGATGTTCTCGTTATTTATTTAAAGGACATGTTTCCCGAAGTCTTCAAGCACTTCAAAACAATAGGTAAAGTCGAAGACGACATGATTGGTATCGTAAAGGCAATACTGAAGCAAAGGAACTATCAACATTCTGGTAGAAACGATTTTATAGATCTGTTACTGGAATGCAAGAATAAGGGTTTGATGGTCGGAGAGTCCATGACAAAGCGAAAGGAAGATGGAACACCGGAGATGGTATCGCTAGAACTAGACGACGTACTGTTGACCGCGCAAATATTCATCTTCTTCGCCGCTGGCTTCGAGACTTCCTCGTCGGCTACTAGTTACACATTGCATCAGCTCGCATTAAATCCAGAAGTGCAGAAAAAAGTTCAAGATGAAATCGACAGTATTTTGGCTAAGCACGATAATAAACTTAGTTACGATTCTATTAAGGAAATGAAATACTTAGACTGGACGTTCAAAGAAGGCATGAGAATGTTCCCATCGCTCGGGTTCTTGATTAGGAAGTGTGCGCAGAAGTACACGTTCCAGGATGTGGGTATGAGCATCGACCCAGGCGTGCGCGTGTTCGTGCCGGTGCAGGCGCTGCAGATGGACCCGTTGTACTTCGACCGCCCTGAGGAGTTCCGCCCCGAAAGGTTCGACCCCAAGGTGTTCGACAGCTCGCTGAAGTTTGTTTACTTGCCATTCGGCGCTGGACCACGATCATGTACCGGTAAGTTTCAATTACTTTACTTTTAATTGGTTTACTTGCCAATTTTAAAGCTTTGCTACTGGAAAAGTACTCGTATGCCCAGTATATTTTTCAAAAATGTGGCATCTTTGGATAAATTTCTAATAAACATATTTTTCCTGCAGGCGAGCGCTTGGGGCAGATGCAGTCGCTGGCGGGGCTAGCGGCGGTGTTGGCGCGGTTCTCGGTTCGGCCGGCGCCGGAGACGCGGCGGCGGCTGAGCGTGGTGCCGGCCTCCGGCATCGTGCAGAGCGTTAAAGGAGGCATCCCGCTGCTATTCGAAGAGAGGAAGATAAAAACCAGCTTACAGTGATGCTTGAAATTTAAGACTTTCCATTATAAGTGTAAAGAGATAAGACACTATGCGTTCTAGTTCACACTTAGAACTGCTCGTTTGAGGAAGGCTTTAGTTCTTAATAGAATATTGTACTGCTTTGTTCTTTAGTTACATAAGACTGATAGAACTACTTAAAGGGCAACATTTTCAAACTTGATGAAAGTCACTTTTCGTGGGGCCGATATAGCGGGAAAATACATTGTATACTTTAAAACTATGTAGTTTATTAGGTTATTGTGATAATAAATAATCATATTGCACAATCTCTGCAACCATATTTAGATAACGTTTATCTTTTAAAAGTAGGTGTATAGTTTGGAGCTAAGTGATGAATAGGACTATAATGCACGGTCAGGTACCGGATAAATAGAATTGTAACTATTGATAATAGTTAAATTAAATAAACTTAATGAATGAGTTCATTTGCACAGCACTAATAAAAACAAATATAATTTAATATTTCAAAATTATTTGTTTACAACCAACGGCAATATTTGTAATCATAATCATAAAGTACGTTCTAGTCGCAGCTTTGAAGAGTCATGCTAATACACAGGTGACATTCATAACTGTTACAATTTATAGGTATTTATATTTATACGTGTGTATTTATATATTAGGTATGTATTTAAAATAGAATGTAATGTAATAAACTAAGTACCATAGGTTTACTAATTCCTTTATTGAAATACCCATTGCTGCAGATGTCCGCATGACGCGCTGTTGCTCAGAAAATCATTCTTAGAACTGTCATTATCTCTAAAAATTCCCGAAATACTTTTATTTATAAAAGTTTGTTTGGCTCTTGACCAAATAACTATTTATCTAATCTACCAATTAGGGAAATCGGTCAAATCAAGATAAATTTTTACTACAAAAATTCAACAAGTCCGAGTGGTTCTCGGACAAATCAATGAAATTTATGATAAACGCCGTGGGTGGCGGTAGGAATACTCATCGACTTGACTTCTAGTATGAGTTTTCTAGAAATGTATAGTTATATGTATTATTAAAATAATAGTATTAAATTAATGATTTTGACATAATTATATAATCGAAAAGTGATACAATTAGGACTAGTTCCACGCTCGCGGGCGATTTAGCTATCCTATAGGTAGGTTCCCTAAAAGCAATAGTTTGTGCTAAGTGATTGAGGCGCCCCCAATGGAGTGCCAATTTAAGAACTGATTACAAGAGCTGAAACATATTTATGTGATTGAAGCAGGTCATTGTTACTAAATACGTAGACTATTAGTTAATCAATTAATTAATTTATATCTGTATTGCTTTCCCATATGTATTACAAGGATCTTAAAATGATGTCAAAAACAGTATGGGCCCTGTCGGGCACAGCAAAAATTAGGGGAGAGGAGGACGTTTTTGATGTTATTTTATTTAAATTTATTATTTTGTAGATCGTTTTTAAAATACTCTTGTAATGTATAGTAGGTAACCCTTTTCTGTAAGTAATTGTTTTAATTCCCCTAAAAATTCTTTTTCTGATAGAATGTTTTTAATTGTAATTGGTAATTTGTTAAATATTTTAATGCACATCACTAAAGGACTGCTTGCGTATTGATGAAGTTTTGAGGTGGAATAACTTGAAATAAAAAAATCAGTAAAGCCCACTGCTACCGCACAACCTCTACAAACATGTTAACTCATCTTCTCTAGTCCGTTGCCGTCGTCTATGTTGTCTGTATTGGTTCCTTTTTAAATTTAGTGTCCGCCGAGTTAAGAAATTGGAAATAACTCGAGAATAGCATGTTTGACTGTTTTTATGGGGTTACCGGGCTGATGTATCTGTAGCAAAATAAATAAAAGAGAAAACGCGAAAGTGTAAAATCGTAAATAAACGATAATATAATAAACGAGGATTATGTTGTTGATGGACTCGGACACGAGCAAAGGGCTGCGTTAGGTCTTGTCTCGTCTTGTCTAGCTCTGTGAGGTTTATATGTGTAATTTCATTTTGATTGTAGACAAAGGTAAGTTACGAGAATCATCAAAGTGAAATGCGGAGGAAATGGCCGTGTTGTGGCAGTGCGATTGTTTTGTGATTGATAGCGGGTGATAAGGGTGATAGCCACATAGCCACAGGTGGCTACAACAACGCAGGCGTTTTACTAACTCTTGTTGTTGTATTTGCGTGACGTAACACAGTAATCAGATACGAACGTTAATTAGTGGAATAATCCGTCTGTTGTCTGTCAATAATTGTTGGTTCCATTAACACCAGGTGCACCTGTGTAGGATTACGTTTCTGCACATCAGGTAAAATTCAAGACGAGCTTTAAGATGTAGTTTGACATATCCACACTGTTTCTTATTTAATGCAAAACAAGTAACAGAGCATGATGTTAGCAGATAGGAAAATACAAAATTTGTGATGAAGGTTTGGTCTAGTTTGGCGTGCATCGGCATGAATCGCCTGTCAATAAGTACATTGTCTTTGGGCCGCGCAGGACGCGTAGCAGAGACAAGCACTGCACTCTGGCGGCGGCGGGCGGCGCGGCGGCGCAGCGGCGGCGGAGTGCCGGAATTTATCGGCGCACTTAATTACTGGCGACACTTCGCCACTCGCCGCGCGTCCTACAGTGCGGCGGCATACAGTAGCTAGTGTTGGTTACTGTTCAACGCAAACATAGTACTTATTTTTAAATAAGCAAATCAACGAGTATTCTGCTACCTTTACAAAACATTAGCAGTTTTTCTAGGTGATTGTACTATTCAAATTCGAGAAAATATTTCTTGAATAGCTCATTACGACTTTGCTGCAGCGGCCGGCAAAATAGGCATTGATGGATCGTCCTGTACTGTACAGTACTTTTCTCAAGTAATACGCATAAATTGAAACGATCGAACATCGACCAATTACAATTCAGGCGATGGGGTAGAAGAACATTTTGCACGCACCAATATTTTACTTATTTATTTGTTTCTTTTTTACTCTAATAAGTTTTCTGTTTGCAAGCCAGTTCGAAAATTTTATAAATTTTTGGTTTTGGTGTAAAAAGTTCGATGCATTTTTAAAGAACTCGACAGAGTAGTTAGTGTTTCAAGCATGTTTGAGAAAAAGAAAATAATTTATATTTGAAGGCACTGCGTACGAAAATATTGGAATTTTGAAAATGATAGAGCTTACTATTTAGCAATAAACTGTGGCAGCGTGTCGGCCGCCGCATGCGAATTTCAAATCCAATTTGCTTTACATCACGCGTTTCGTTTTGCTCCCGCGCGGGCTCGGACTACACACACAGAATTGTATTATCTGTCCGTAAATTCGTTCAGCGTGGCACCACGATGTATTGGCAATTGACAGTGGAAAGTTATCTGTACCGGAGATAAGGGAACTGCTTCCTACTTATATTTGTTTGAAGTGGTTTGATTAGATTTATTATTTGTTTGATTAATTATTTGTCGCGATAACCTTTTTAGCATGCAGCCAGTAAAAACGCATCCTTGGTGATTAAAAAAACTACTTACCAAGTAACTTAACTAAGTACTAACATATATAAAGATCACAAATGTTGAAAAAATTTCCACGAGTAGGATTTGAACCTGCACCGTTCTGACATATCGGGTCAGGTGCTCTTCCAATTGAGCTATCGTGGTTTTAGAACCTTTCGAATAATTTCGGCGGGCTGGTTACACGATACAGGAAACACGATAGCTAAATTGGGAGAGCACCTGACCTGGTATGTCAGAAGGGTGCAGGTTCAAATCCTGCTCGTGGAAATTTCAACATTTGTGTTTCTGTAATTTGTTTCGCATCAAAATTTGCGTAAAATTTTTTAATTTTATATTATATAAACAAAACAAAAACATTTTATAAATAGCTTACATAAGTAACCCAATTTTACTTTTTATTTTTAAGTGCTAATTGCTGCACTGAAGCTAAATTTGATATTTATATTTATGATCTTACGTGATGTTATGTGATGATAAGGTCGAAGGTGGAAGCCCAGAACCTGGAACTCTCAATTGTTGGGGAACTGGCTATCTTATATCTATCTGCCGGAACACAACAATGCTACAGTAACGTTGATGTTATGGCAACATCTAGGTAAATTGGTGCCGGTACAAAAAAAAGTCTGGTGGTCTTAACCACTAGACCACAGAGGCGGTTAAAAATTTCTTCCAAAACGACTTAAACAGCTCATGCTTAAAGTAAAAGAGGTTGGTAGCCATCGAGCTTTTGACTGAGAAATCTAGTGCGCAATCCAAACAACTGCCAACATTGCACATAGAAAATGGCAGGCGCCGCCCACCCGTGCACGGGCGGCGGCGGCGGCTAGTGCCAATACCTTGGTACTAATTACGAGATAGGCGGTGATGTTAGCGCATCAGTCGCGCAAACAATCATCGGGCAAACAGGCGCGTCTCGCGGCAGGTAAAGGCCGGGGCACAGCGCGAGCCGCCGATATTCGAACATAAGCTTAACGGTGCCGGTGCCCGACGATTTTTTTGTAGGATAGATAATCGGACCGATTTTTTCGCCGAGGTTTATTACCTATTTTGTGACCGCTTTTTTGTAGGACGTGTGCGTTGCAACTTAGAATTCTATACGTTTCATTTTCACCGACTAAAAAATCGGTTATCGATTATCGGACGTAGGCAAGGGCTCTTACGACGCATTCAGCCGAGCAGAGAGCTTACAAATGCAAGTTGAAATACCTATTTGGCCTTTTGAGGTTGTTTTTAGTGTTTCGGTAACTATTTTACCAAATATTGATTTTATGCCTTGGTAGGTTAAAGTTGGTTAGTTGTATAGAAATTAAAAACTACGTTAAAACAATGGAAGAATGAAGATGGAAGAATACCTAATGCAAAAAGAAAATTAAAGTATCTGCTTCAACCTGATTCTAACTTAGGCAACTTACAATGCCAATCAAAAATAGGGCACAATCTAGGTATATCAGAGAGATAACCAATTCATAACATTACACACTTAGTTTAGTTAAGGCCGTCGTTGTCCTTAGACAAATATATCTAATGAACGCTACATTTGAATCAAAACCTTTAAATTACTACGAATAATAATGGCTTACTAAGAATACTCAGCTTCGAAATAAAATAATGTCGTGACAAATTTTCCGTGTACAGGTCACAAGATACGCACGAGTTTCGGTGTGGCCGCGGCCTTACGCGGGCTGTACCGGCGGCCATTACGGCCGGTATTGGTTAATCTATAGATTGGCCGGCCGCGTGCTCCATACAGGATTATTGCGCGCTCATAAGCTAATTAGAGAACCGGTATTTACGGTTGCAGCTTGCATTGTGAGCTTACGCATGTTATTAGGACTCGCGCGTTTAGCTGTTGCCCGTTAATTCAATTATAATGAGCAATAGCTATTGTTGGCATTTCAATCAAATTATATGGTGTTCAGTGTAAGTAAATCAGTTATTGCCTTAAAGTAAAACAATTGGTATGTTGTGTTAAAATTATATCATTATGCGGATGTCATTTTGCTAAATTTCGAATTCTCACAGTAGCTTGTATGTTTATTTTTGAACTGTACCGGCTTGTAAGGAAAAGTGGTCACTTCCAAAAGATGCCGGTACAGATGACAAGTCGCTATGTCTCCCGTTGTCATTGCGGTTACGACCTGTTTCATTGGCGACTTATACAATGACATTAACAAACCACACATACATAGTAGATTTTTAAGTAGGTAAGTAAGCTAACGAAACTTTTTTCAAAATGGCCTAAGAAAGTAGAAACTACGAATGAGGACGGACCTCCTCGTTACTTAGCTAGCTACCAAACTGAATGAACCCGGGCCCTCTTGGCTGGAGACCAGTGCTCTAACTAGGTAAAAGTTTTTTCTATATTCTAACTTCTAAAATGTGAGATCAACGGCAAACGCCTTAATGTATAGTGTTAGCAAAACAAATGCACTGTAACAACAATACAAACGTCCAATCGACCACCGAACAAATTAATTTTTACCAAATTAAAAAAAAATTGATAAAGAAAATAGTTTTTTAACTCGGTCCGAATTATTCTCACTTTTGTTAAAACTGCAACAATTATAGTCATTAAGGTCATGTATTGTAGAATTTAATTGATATTTTTAAAAATTTTTTTTTACTGATTTTTCTGTAACTTTCAAAAATTTTATCGGAATTCTTCCATTTGCTGAGCAGAACAGAACAGAACTAGCCAAATAAATACCATCTTTTAATTCTTCCGAACAAATAATCAATCAGATTTAAATTCGGTTTGAATGTAATGCATTGATTCACTTCGTGGCGGGAGTTCCAAAACGTGTACATTATAATTATTAGTAATAGGTTAATAAATATTTTGATCTGAACCCAACTTCAACGATAAAGTATTTTTCTTAAAGTCTAAACATGCTCCATATCTTTTTAAGAAATCTCGTCCTAAAATCCCATTTGAAAAAATTGGCAGGGAATTAAAAACAAAGAACTTGTGACTAACTACATGTCTATTAATAGTTAATGGAACATAAACGTATCCAATAGTCTGCACTTCGCCTCACAGCCCGTTTATTGTTACACTCTCCTTACGGATTGGAATGCATGATTCGATAACTTGTGTAATGCAATAGCCGATAATAAGGCGCTCGAATCGACCAAGAATGAATAAGTTTTATTACATGGAGAAACTAATAAATGCACAAAAAAAGATAAAGATAAGATAAATAAACTTTATTGTACACCAAAGTTCGTTGTTGGCGGTAGCCAGGTCTCTGCCGGAGATTCTTAGCACCCCCTGCCCCGTCGCTGCCTTGGCCGCTACCGTAGCTAGGGCGAGCGGGGCCGCCGGGGACTAGGGGCCGGTTTTTGCTGGTGTGCATATTCATGGGGGGTATATTTGCCGTAATCGCCACGCTTGGCAGGCGGGTTGGCGATCGCAGTAGGTTGAGGGTAACCTCAGAGAGATGCTGCTGCCCATCCTCTGGAATGGTCCCTTAGTCGGCTTTTACGACACCCACGGGAAAAGATAGGGGTGGTGCTATTCTTTATCCCCGGCACCACACAGGGAATACCGATATACCGCAGTGTCTGTCCGATATACCGCAGTGTCTCAAGACGAAAGTCTTTGACCAGTGTGTGTTGCTAGTGATGACATACGGGACTGAGACGTGGTCGCTCACTATGGGCCTTATCAGAAGGCTCAAGGTCACTCAATGAGCAATGGAGAGGGCTATGCTCGGGGTTTCTCTGCGAGATCGAATCAGAAATGAGGAGATCCGCAGAAGAACAAAGGTAACCGACATAGCCCGAAGAGTTGCTAAGCTCAAGTGGCAGTGGGCAGGGCACATTGCTCGCAGGACTGATGGCCGCTGGGGCGGAGCAGTCCTCGAGTGGCGACCGCGTACCGGAAAGCGCAGTGTGGGCAGGCCTCCAACAAGGTGGACCGACGATCTGGTGAAGGTCGCGGGAAGCCGCTGGATGCGAGCAGCACAAAACCGGTCGTTGTGGAGATCCTTGGGGGAGGCCTTTGTCCAGCAGTGGACGTCTTTTGGCTGAGATGATGTACACCAAAAATAAAACATTTGACAAAAAACTACATAAAAATACACGTACAAAGGGCGGTCTTATCATAAAACAATTGCTATTATTGCTAGTAAAAATTGAATGGTTTTGTTTACTCACGAAATAACTGATCTAGTCGCGGTTCGCCTGACGTAGAATTTGAATTTTCACTAATGACGTTAACTGTTCTGTTGCCTAGTCCTCGATTTCCGCGATAATTATGAAACGTACCTCGATTGTAACGTCCTCGTTGTCCTTGACCACGCGAGGTTGAACGCTCGCTGTGAGATTCCTTGAATTCTGTTGTATTGTCCTCGAAATTACGACATTTGTCGATTACGTCCACCTCGTGGGTACCTAGAATTGTTATAAAAATTCCTTTTGTACATACCCATCACCTCCCCAGCAGAAAATATTAAAATATCGTTATATTATAATAATTCAAAATTCCTACAATAGTTTTCATAACTTAAAATATCCTCAGTTTTAATTTTTTCTTCACTTACGTTTTTCTGAAATTTAATAACCAACTAGAATAATTACTAAATATATATATCATTTGTCTCTTTAAGTTTAATTTTCAATATATTTCCTACCCGTCTACTCCGTCCAATTTTTTATTTTATATGTTCTTACTTCATTTAATTGCTCATATAATTGTTCTAAAGAAACATTCATAACTTACCACCAAACGAAGATAAAATAAAATATCTAAATGTACATATAACGTTTTAAACACCTAAGAGTAATTACTATTTATGGACGATTAAACACATGGAATATAACATAAATTAACGAATAGGTACACAATTTATGACGTAAAGTCTTATTGGTAAGTAAAAGTCTCTACATTCAGCTATCCGAGAGTAACACTGCGCGCTTTACGTATTTTATACATATGCACGTATACGACACTTTTATTCACTGCGATTTATCACTTTACACTTTAGAAAAATACGCTTTTGGTTGACTCGCCTCTTCAATAGCTGCTGGAGGCTGTCAAAAAAAGGACCTCCGCAAAGTATTCCTGTTTATCTCCGCTGCGATCCACTTCACATGACATCGATAGCCGGTATACACAGTACAGGAACCCCAAACAGGCCATCAACACGATGATAGACAGCAGAATATTCGTAGTGGTGAAATGAAATTTGAATTGCTCAATTCCAAATTTATCGAACTCTTCATACAGTTTAACAAATGTTTAGCCTTGTTCACAATAATCTTATTACACCTAATATAAAAATATAATATAATATCTGAATTAACTAAAAATTAGCATTTAAAATAGGTACCTAGCTTGTTAAAGTCTTATTAGCAACTTGTTATACTCGTAAATATTAAACGCATATTTGTGTGAATGGGTGCTTCTCCAATCAAGAGATTTCCCGGCGCGGCGTTAACATTATCAATGTCGTCATCGATTACTGTGACGGGCCGTGCATTTATTTAAGCACGCCTTGATATGGTAGATGATTGTGGTGATGTCGTCAAATGTTAAATTTTTTAAAAGAAAAAATTATAATTGGGTATCACTACACTGGACCGCAAAAAAGGGATCGGTTAGAAAATCTTCATTATCTTCAAAAATTATTTGTAAATAATTATAAAGACCATTATATTAAAAATTATTATATTATATTAAAGCTAGGTCAGGTGAGCTTTATGAAATAAAGACTAAATTTAAGAATATTTAATGCCACATAAAATAATAAATAAAACCTTTCTATTTATTTTTGATAATTGTATTATCATCATCATCAGCTCATTTTTGTCCCCACTGCTGGGGCATAAGCCTTCCCTATGGATGGATATTGAAGATTGTATGAAAATTTAAAATAATATAATGGTCTTTATAATTATTTACAAGTAATTTTACGCAAATATTGCGAACAAATTACAAATTGAAAAAAGACAAAGTGTTGAAAAAATTCCACGAGCGGAATTCGAAACCGCACCCCATGACATGCCGGGTCAGGTGCACTACCAATTATGCTATCGTGGCTCAATCCAACTCGCCGAAATTAATCAACACTATCTACTCTTATTCTGTAAGCCAAAGGACAACTGCGTCATCAAAATCCGATCTTAATATTTTTACAAATATTGAAAGATCAGTTAAGAATTAGGCAAGCTATATTTATGATTATTTACATGTAATTTTACGCAAATAATGGTTTTGTTAAATTTAATACCAAAAAATTCAAATCAATTGTTTCGCACTTGTTTTGGTTTTGTCATAAAAATGCTATAAATATGGTGTTTCTGCCTTATAAATTTTATTATTCTGAAGTCATCATGTCGTTAACCCCTGAAAAATATACCAGGATCCTGACAATGCTTGAAGATGGACGCAGTCAGCAAAATACAGCGAGAACTATTGGTGTGACTCTTTCTACAGTTCAGCGAGTACTCCAGCGTTTCCATGAAACTAGATCCAAATTTCGAAGACCAGGACCAGGCCCAGCAAGGTGCACGACTGCGTGGGAGGATCGCTATTATGGTGTCAACGATTTTGAGACATCGCTTTGTTACGTCTGTTGAAGTTAAAAATCATCATTTACGAGCTGGAGGAAACAATCTGAGTACGGATACAGTAAGGCGGCGGCGTCTGGTTGAAGCACATTTAAAGCCACTAAAACCTGCAAATGGCCCAAAACTAGAAAGACACCACAGAAACTCAAGGTTGAGTTATGGTAGAGAACACGAGAATTGGACTCTGGATGACTGGTCAAAAGTTATGTTTTCAGACGAGTCTAGATTCTGTTTATACAAGCACGACAGGAGGAAAAGTGTACAGAAGGCCGGGAGAGTGCTATAACCAAGCCTGTATAGAAGAAAAAGAACCATACGGCGGAGGCTCTGTTCACGTGTGGGCTGGGATTTCTTTCGAAAGCCGCACTGAGCTAGTGGTGATAAAATGGCACTTTGACTGCAGTAAGATATGTCACTGAAATTCTGAATGACTACGTTGGTCCATTTTTAGTGGACATGGGCGAGAATGCCGTTTTTATGCAAGACAATGCCCGCCCGCACACAGCTCAGAAAGTGTTTGACTATTTTCAAGAAGTTGGTAACGCACACATGGACTGGCCAGCACGCAGCCCCGACTTAAACCCCATTGAACATGCATGGGACGAACTGGGACGACGTGTACGTCAGCGGAATCTACCGCCAATCACGCTACGTGAAATGAAAGAAGCTCTATTATAGGAATGGCAGAATATTCCGCAGCATCGTCTCAAAAACGTATGCCAAATCGCATAACAGCAGTATTGCGAGCTAGCGGAGGTAGCATAAAGTACTAGAATGCGTGACGTGAAAACGGCACATCTGTAACCAATCTACATTTACGAAAATACTGGAAAACTACGCATTTTTATTTATTTTACATTTATAACAAATAAAAAGTTTGAATTCATTTTTTTATTTTCATTTAAGCATATTAAAATATACTTAAATTTAGTTTTTATTTCATAAAGATAGGTCAGGTACTTTTGAATATATTGAAGATTTTCTAACCGACCCTTTTTCTTTGCGGTCCAGTGTATTTTAAGCCCTTTGCCACAGAGTAGTAGACCTTTACTGCACGATTGCGACTCCGCTTTGTTAAGTAACCACTAATAACATACCTAATTAGCATTGATGTTGACTTGATAACTATATTATTGTAAACGATAAGCTTGGCTTCTGATACAATTAATGTAATATGAAGATTAGTGAAAGTGTACACAATAATCACAATACTATCTTAATAAGCAAGTGATGGTTCCTAATTCGTGTCACCCCTCGCGGTGGTAATGAGCGCGATCGCTGGAGCGGCGCCAGGCATCAGCCACGCCATTATTTGTGGCTCACACTCCACCCGCCAGGGTATGCAGATTCAGCGCCGACAAACGGAGACCGAGCGCCCCGGGGACATGGAAATGTGCACTGACGATTTACATTCTTTCTAAATGCCATCAGTGAGTTGACATACTAACCTATTTTGGTTGTTGTTGAGGTGAAGATGTAGAGCACGTTCACTAAGTTAAAAAGGTTTTAGAAGTTCCTAATGCTAATAATACGTTAAATCGAAGACATGACCCTAATCGACCCTAGTCGACTAGAATACGGACAATTTTTCACAGTAAAGCTCATGAGGTACTACTACCTACTTACTTAAGAGGCGAAGTCCGATCCGATCCGAACCTCTCGGAAACTCTAGTAGGGCGCGGGGACACGCACTAGTGCGTGATGCCGTTCGCTCTAGAAAACCTCTGACGTTGCTTCGTTTCACACGGCTTGAGGAACCCTTTAAGTCCCTGCCGCCCCCAATGAGCCCGGTGAAGTTGAAAATGCCGAGTGGCAATCAGCAAACTATCTCAACAAAAAAAAATTTAGAGGCGACTCTTGTACTTTTTAAACGGTGTGACTCACACGTATTTGGCACGCCTGATGGCAAATGGTCCCTGCGACCCATGGATGCTTGGAACACCAAAGATGTCAGGCGCGCGTCAGATGTGCCAACTTCAAAGCTTCAGTTCTAATTGCTTTATGCCTTGTATTGACTGAATCTAGTACTCTTCAAACCGCAAAATAATGCTGCTTGGAGGGAGACATAGTTCTAGCTCTACATTTATCAATATTTGATAAAAAGTATGTCGATGCTTCAACGTGACCTGAAGTGTGAAGTAATGCGACAGTACAATGAGCCTGTCGTCCATCTTGGACCGCGGCCAGTGCGGGCAGGTCCTCCCAGCCACGTGATTAATGGACATTCACGCGATATGTTCATATGTCATTCACGCAGATTTCAACTATACGACAGCGAAGGAAGAATAAGCCTTTCAATTGAAGCATTATAGTACTTACAATCGACCTTATCGGCACTAGACGATAAGGCCGAAGTTGTAAGCGCACTTCACTCGGAATATACACAACTTCAGAGGAACTAGTCCTAATTCCTACACCTACCCTATAAGGCTAATGTTAATTCTTCTCGTCACTCACTACAAGGCGCTTTTTTAGTATCGTATCCAACAAAAATAGCTGAAAAATAGGTCAATAGCTAAATCAGCTCGGCTGTTTTACTACTTTCTAGTTCATTCGTTTTAACACGATAAGCAGTTAAACAAACGTTGTAATAAAAAATATATATTATTAACGTGTATACACGTAGAGTTTATTGTAGTCTTAAAAATAATAC